>JAODAL010018841.1:0-73604 GCA_025379985.1 Phyllomedusa bahiana
GTCATTTAGTTTTTTTAAAAAATTATTTATTGAGAATCCAAAAAGGGGAAACTACGTAATCATAAAGGGATGTCTATGTCTAGATTCTCAGTAAATAAATTTATTTTATATTATTTTCATTTTCTGAAAAAAAAAAATGAAGGGGTCGCCCCCATTTTCCATTTCCCAGCTAAGGTAAAACCGACAGCTGAACCCTGATACTATCAGAATGAGAAGGTCCATGGAAACTGGTCCCTTCTCATTCTAAAAATACTAGCCCAAGGTCACCGAATCCAAAGAAGTCTAAATGGAACTTTTAAATAAACAAAAAATTACACCATACATAGTCTGGATAAGCCAATCGCATCCAGGAAACCTGGGTACCACCTTTGGGGGATGAAATTTCACCCAGCTTTTCCTGGATACTGGATAGGCTACTGCTTTAGGCAACTGCAAGAGTCGTCCCTGCGGCATCTCCTGCTCCCTGCGACCACCAAGACAGCCCGCAGGAGGCAGGAGACAGGAGCAACTCTTGCCCTCTGTGGCCTGGCTCCTACCCTCTGCGACCACTGGAGAGATACTGCAGGGGGCAGGAGATAGGGAGCAAAGGGCAACCTCTGCCTCCTTGGCCTTTTCCCTATCATCTGCAGCCTCTGGAGAGAGAATTCACGGGGCAGGAGACAGGGAGCAAAGGGCAACTTCTACCCTCTACAACAAGCCAGAGACAGACCGCCGATGGCAGGAACAGTAAGAAACTCCTGCTCCTATCTCCTACCCTCTGCGCCGGGCCGCTGGAGACAGACCACAAGGGGCAGGAGACAAGGGAAAACTCTTGACTCCTGTGGCTGCTGGAGACAGACCACAGGAGCAAGAGGCTGGAGACAAGGGGCCAACTTCTACTCCCTGTGGCCTGTCTCCAGCGTCTTGCAACCACCAGAGACATGCTAACAGGGGGCAGGAGATAGGACAAGGCAGGGGCAGGAAAAAAGGGGGGCAATGCAACTCCTGCCCTATGCGTCCTGTCTACTGCCCCCTGCTGGCTGTCTTTGGGAAGTGGCAGAAGACAGCCACAAAGAACGGGAGAAAAGCCCCCAGGGGGCAGGAGGAAACTGCCCCACGCAGGTCGGGCCGAGCAGGGTCCTATGGCACTATTCTGGCAATCTTACTTTTCAAAAAACCCCTGTAGTCTTTTGGTTTGCGGGGGGTTTTCACCAACTCTACCAGGGGAATGGGAAGGTTGGTGAAGTACTGAAATTGAACAGTAAGTTAAGAGATTGGCTCATTTAGTTCACTTAAAAAAAATTCAAGAATTGTTATGTTCATCCTGAAATTTCCACCAAAAGCCAAATGTCCCTAATTTTTTGTATAATTAATATTATAATATATTATATAAATATAGAAATTAAATATTAAAATATAGATAGACATACTCACACAATTCATTTCTGGGGTTATGATGTGTGATGTATCTGGGTTACACTGAGTAATGTAATTGTAATATAATTAAAAGGGTTGGTAATTTTTTATTTACTTTTAGCATATAGCTGTCCTATTAAAGTAAAATAACTTATATTCACTTCTCTTCTAGGGAGGCTGACCCTGTATACAGCTATGCATTTCCCCACTGCCAATTGATGGCTGTTCTTTGGGGGAGGAGGGGGTGTTAGAGAAAATGAACTAGTGATAACAATAATGAAAAAAAGGGAAAAAAAATAATTTCAATCAATGGTGCAGCATGCTGCAACGAAAGAGAGTAGTGAGCGTCTTGAGTGATATAGGAAGAAGGGCTAATAACACAGCTACCCAGTAAACAGTCACTGAGTTACATGATGGGGCATTGAAAACCTTTTGTAACTAGCTGTTTTTTAAAACAGATAAAATTGTGTTTTTTTTAATTGCTAGCGTTTTTGTTGTGTTTTTCAAGTGCCATAGAACCTATCCTTGCAGTTGAAAAACACAACAAAATTACAGGCAATTAAAAACACATGCGTTTTTCAAAATATGCATACGTTTTTTTCAAAAGCAAATGCGTTTTTTAGTTGACCCCAATTTCACCTGTTTCAAATTACAGTTAATTACAAAACCACATGCATTAAAAAAACATGCATTTTTGATACAGTTGATAAACGCAGCAAAAACGCAGCATGTGAACACAGCCTTATAGTGCCTTTACAAGCTTTGATAGAGTATGTTATTTTGCAGTTAACCGTGCACATGATTATTTGCTTCTGATCCAGGAAAAAATAACATCTACAGTATTTACATTTCCTCAATACTGTAATGACATTGTAATTGCAGTCACGTGGGGCAGAGGTAGGGCATGAAAGTCTAGATAAGTAATTGAATTGCCAGATCATTGAGTGATTGAATTTAAAGATTGAAATTTGCGATTATTAATTTAAATATAAAATTTAGTTGAAGGTTGCACAATTTTCTTTTAGACCGCTGTATTAACATATAACCTGAAGATCCCTTTATCAGTTTTTCAGTTCCAGAATATGGCCACTTGATGGCACCAGAAACTTTGTTACCTATTTAAACTAAACAACAACATGGGTTTTTTCTCATTGGTCACTTGGGAATTAACGTCATCCATTATTTCATATTTCACCATAAAAGATCTCAACAACAGAACCCTGCTGTTTGTTACAGAACAAATACTTCATACACATAGGAAATATTACATAAGGTACCAAACATCCCATACATTCTAAGTAACCGTAACCCTAAGACCATTACATACATAGTGACTAAACCAAGTGCCTCTTTTTCATATAATCTGTTGTTCTATTTGCAGCTATGTTAAGCTATAAAAATCTCTATTTTTGTTAGTAACTCTAACATTATTGCTTCTTTTAGCAGATAGTTACAAACACTGTCGAGGACTGGTTACACGCTGGGGGCCTCCAATTAAAGATACATTATGAGCAAACCATATTGCTGAAATAGCTTGTTTTCAAATAAGAGATTGGGCCCACCATACTGTGTATTGCCCCAAAACTGTGAACATACAGAACGTGAATCTTGTCCCATTTGACTCTTTTGTTGTCTTTCTCTCTGAAAACAACCTCAAACCTGCCATTCCCAGTGGCTTACCATGCCCGAGGACCCACTGGACGTCTTCCCTGTTCCCTTGTGGGCCAGTGCAGATGTTCTCTGGTGCAATCCTTCTTTTCTGTGCTTTACCTACAGTAGTATGTAACGACTGACACCACGGCGGTCACCGGACGGACCAATTTTAGTCAATGGGGTCCATCGAGCACTGTTGGTGTCCGTTGTAAAATACATCTGCTTCCACCTCTGCAACAGAGGTTCTTAACTGAATTAATATTAAAGTGTTCCTAGATGGAGATTTGTAAACAGTACTCATAATGGTGATATACATTGCAAAAGTATTCATACCATTTGAACTGTTCCTCATTTTTAAACATTATAGCCACAAACTTCAATGTGTTTTATTGATGCTTTATGTGATAGAGTAACACAAAGTATCAAGTATTTTGTGAATTGTATAGAAATGAGACAGGCATTTCCAAATTATGCAAATTAAAAAACTGAAGTGTGGCGTTCATCTGTATTCAGCCCCTTGTACTCTGATAGCCCTAAATAAAATCCATTGTGACCAATTGACTTTAAAAATCACCTAATTAGTAACTAGAGTACATCTATATCAAATTTATTATCAGTATACTGTAAACAAGCTGCTATTGTGGAATGACTCTCAGAGGTTTGTTAGAGACTTAGGGGACCAAACCAGGGATCATGAAAAATCCCAACAAAAAAACAATACCCCCGACATGTTTAAGGATAAAGTTGTGGCAATGTGTATTGCAGGGTTAAGTTTTAAAAAAAAAAAAAAAACCAAGCCTTGAACATCTCATGGAGCACCATTCAGTACACCATCCGATCATATTGATGAAGTATGGCATAATTTGCCTAACCTACCAAGACACTAGGCGGTCCAACCGTAAACTGACCCCGCCCAACAAGGATAACACTAATTAGGAAAGTAGCCAAGAGGCCCAGGATCACTCTGGAGGAGCTGCAGAGATCCATAGCTCAGGTGGAAGAATCTAACCACAGGGCAACTAATAGTCGTGTACTTTACAAATCTGGCTAACACTGCATATCACCCTGAACACACCATCCCCACCGTGAAGCATGGTAGTGGCAGAATCATGTTGTGGTAATGTTTTGCTTCAGCAGGGAAAAGTGAGCTGGTCAAAGTTGATAGGAAGATGGATGGGGCTACATACAGGGCAATAGTGGAGAAAAACCTGTTAAAGGCTGCTAAAGACTTGAGACTAGGGTCTAGGTTAACCTTCCAGCAGAACAACAACCCTAAACATAAAGCCAAAGCTACAATGGAATGGTTTAAATCGAAGAATATTTATGTGTTAAAATGGCCCAGTCAAAGTCCAGCCCTCAATCCCATTGAGAATCTGTGGCAGGACTTAAAATTGCTGTGCACAAACATTCACCAACCAATCTGACTCTGCTAGGGCTATTTTGCACAGAACAATGGGCAAAAATTCCAGCCTCTAGATGTGCAAAGCTGGTAGAGAAATACCCCAACAGACCTGCAGTTGTTATTGCAGCTAAAAGAGGTCCTATAAAGTATTAACTCGGGGTACAGGGGAGAACTGAATACATATGCAAGACACACTTTTCAGTTTTTAATTTGCAAACATATGGAAAAGCATGTATAATTTTTAAAACTTCACAAATACTTGCTACCAAGGGCATCGCTTGTGCCCCGGACATCTATATCTACCTTTATAATGGGGGATCCTATTACCTACTGAGGATCGACTATATCTACCCATATACTGGGGAGCCCTCTTATCTGGGAACATATTTATTTACCTATATACTGGGGGACCCTTTTACCAACTGGGGAACATCTATATCTACCTATATCCTGGGGAGCCCTCTTACCTACTGAGGATCATCTTTATTTACCTATATACTGGGGGCCCTTTTACCTACTGGGGAACATCTATATCTATCTATATACTGGGGGGCTTATTACCTACCGGGGGAGATCTATATTTTCCTACATACTGGGGGGCCCTATTAACCACTGGGGAACATCTACATCTACCTACATACTGGGGGTCCCTATTACTGGGGGACATCTTTAACTACCTATATACTTAGGGGCCCTATTATCTACTAGGGGACATCTATATCTACCTACTGGGGGCCCTATAACCTACTGGGGGATGCCTATACCTACCTACTGGGGGGCCCTGTAACATGCTTGGGGATATACTGTAAACACCTTCCTACAGACTGGGGGACCTTATAGCCTCCTCGAGGACATCTATACCTAATGGGGGCCCTATAACCTACTGTGGGACATCTATATTCTTACCTATAGATTGGAGGGGCCCTATAGCCTGCTGGGGATGTCTATATACCTACCTAGAGACTGGGGGCCCGATAACCTACTGGGAGACATCTATATACCTACCTTCAGACTAGAGGGCCCTATAACCTTCTGGGGGATGTTTATATACCTACCTGAGGGGCCCTATAACCTGCTGTGGAACATCTATAACTCTACATACAGACTGCGGGGTCCGATATCCTGCTGGGGTAAATCTATTAACCTACCAACCTTCTAGGGGACCTATATACCTTTCTACCTACTGGGATAGTATATATACCTACTTACTGAAGCAACCTGTTTACCTACCTACTGTGAGTCCTATATACCTTCCAGGGGCGTCGCTAGGTAGGTTTGTTTGGGGCACGAGCCCCGGACCAGACTCCCTGTGCCCCGAGTCTCAGAACGTCCGGTTCCAGGTCATTACTATGACCTGTAGAGCCGACAAGCTGTTCCACTGTCTGTGCGTCCTCTGGACGCACCAACAGTTCAGAGCAGCAGCAGCTATGTGCAGGCATAGAGGGGGAGGGCGACTGCCCGGGATGACAGGAGCACAGGAGGGAGGAGGGGGCGCAGGCTGCTCACACTGTGAAGGGAGTCTGGAAGCAGGGGCTGTCCGGCCGTGAGAGGCTCCGCCCCCTGCTGTCCCCTTATCTCACCCAGGACCAGACCAGCAAGAAGGTGAGGAGGAGTGAGTGAGGAGCCTCAGTGCTGAACAATAATTCTAAGTAGTGTAATAAGGGGGAGACAAAATAATGTTCCTGAATGTGAACTGTACTGAATGTATGTGTATGCATGTGTGTATGCAAATGTGTATGTATTGTATTTATGTGTATACATGTGTGTATGTGTTTGTATAGATGTCTGTGTGTATGTTTATATGTGCATATGTGTATACGTGTGTGTATGTATGTTTGAATATATGTCTCTGTGTATGTATGTCTCTGTGTATGTACTGTGTATATGTGTATGTATATTGGTGTATACACACACATATCCACAATATCACCTCATTCACATCAGTAAAACATAATCCTGCCTGTGTGTCCCTTAGGCTATGTTCACACGGTGTATTGTGACGTGTACGGTACGCGCCGCAATACACTGTGTGCTTCAGGAGCTCGCGCTGTTCAGCACGTCTTCTCGAAGCACGGCGGGGGTGGGGGGAGCAACAGCCCGCCGGCCCCATAGACATGCATTGACATGTCACTTATCTCCCTATGCATACAATACGATCGTATTGTACGCATGGGGGGAGGACGTGTAATCCATAGTTCTCTATGAGAACTATGGATTACCGCAATTACGCCATGTGAACATAACCTTAGACATATAAACTACAACCTGATGACGAATCATATTTGAATATAATTTTTTATACTTGTCATTAGTCAGGGTTGTGTATGATTTTAGTTGCTGCAGCCAGACTAAGGGTATGTTCACACTGCGTAAACCATGGGGCGCATTTCGTGGCGTATTTGCGCTTCAATATGCCCGACATGCGCGCCACAATTACTGTAATTCATAGTTCTCACAAAGAGCTATGAATTACATCTCGTCTCTCCCGTGCGTACAATACACATATATTGTACACCGGGGAGAGAAGTGACACCCCTGCTTCGCGGCGCGCATAGGGGAGGAGAATGGACCGGCCCCCCTGTGCTCGGAAGTACGCGCAGAACAGCATGTTCTTCCGACACACATGGCATACTGTCATAAGGGTATGTTCACACAGTGTATAGTGGCACAGACCTGTGCACACCGCTATACGCCTGCTGTTGAAAGTACGTGCTCTCCAGCGTGTAATTTCAGCAGCGCTCCCGGCCACCTCCCATCCATTTTCACTTTCCCCCTGAAAGAAGCGTCAGGTCACTTATTTTTACGGACGGTTCTATGTGCAGGGAAAATCAGCAGCTAATCCTAGCCCTCACCGCTATGATTTTACTGTATTTGTGGGCGAACTTTGGCCGCATTACAGCACAGCTATGCCCCACAAATCATGCTGTGTATGTTCACAAACAAATGTTGGTCCGTACTTTGGCGGTAACTGCACTTCAATACACCCAAGTACGGGCCAAATTATGGTAACTCATAGCTGTCACTGAGGGCAACGATTACCTGTTCTTGGGAGAATAAATATTAGTGGGAGCTTCAAGGGACCGCTGGCCACATTTTTCTCTGAAAACACATGCCGCGTCAGGGGCGTAAAAAACCGTGTGAATCCGCCTTCTGACAAACTTAACACGGATGTTTTGGGACCCTAGCAACGCCCCTGATACCTTCCTAGCTGCTGAAAGTGGCTGTATACCTACTTACAGGGGCCCCTGTGCACTTACTTACATACTATACCTACATACTATAGTCTACTGTGAGGGACTATATAAACTACCTACATGCAGCCATATATACCTATTCACTACTGAGGGGGGCTATCTACCAAGAGTACTTATATTCCTACCTGCCTACCTACTAATGGGACTTATATACTTACCTACCAAGGGGCTATATACATACCTACCTAATACCCACCTATTGGGAGGTCTATATACCTTCCTAACTAACGAGGGCTATATGGGAACAAAGGGTGACTCTCCATCCCCCACAGCAAGCTTTTCAATCATAGAAAAGCGGGTTGCTGTGGGGATGGGAATCACCATGTTTAACTGTATAACCCCCAATTAAGTAAGGTGGTATATACACCCCCTCTTAGTAGGTAAATAGGTGCTGGAAAAGTGAGGATTCTAAAATGTTTGTGTGGTAAATTTTACAGAGACGTGAATCAGCCCTACTGAGCAAAATGTAACACAGAAGACCCGAGCCCCGAATGTTTTAGGACCTAAGCAATGCCCCTGCTTGCTACTATGTATTGCTCTATCATAAAATAAAAACGGCAAACAAAACAATACTACTCAAAACAATATAATAAACAAAAGATGCTTTTTTATTGCAATATACACATATAGAGACAATATAAAAAAAAAAAAAAAGTGGTGCTGGAGTACTGAAGGCACTACCACAAGGTAAGTACCCCAATATGAAACATAAACATAGTACCACACACTCGCTTCTTTGCGAAAACATGTGTTGGGTTGTCTTCTGGCACCATTTGGTCTGTATTCCCTTTTTTTATTTATTTTATGATTGTGCATAGTACTATATGTCAGTATCTCAATTTATATGTATTTTCTATATGAATTGATGTTTGGGATGTATTACTTGCATCTGTTTTACTTTTATTGAGTGTCTGGTTCTATGTTTACTCTGTTTCTGTTGATACAGTGCTCATTTCACTATGGATAATGACAAAATTTACCAGCTTCTGCCAGCATCTTCGCAAGGTCTTTTGCTTTTGTTCTTGGGTTGATATGCACATGTCGGACCAAAGCACATTCATCTCTGAGACACAGAACCCGTCTCCTTCCTGAGCGGTATGATGGCTGGACATTCCCATCTTGTTTGTACTTGCATATAATTGTTTGTACAGATGAATGAGGCACATTCAGGTATCTGGAAATTGCATCCAAGGATGATCCAGACTTGTACAAGTCCACAATTCTCTTCCTGATATCTTTAGACTTTCCAATGATGTTACACACAGAAGCAATGTGTTTCTGGTGTGCATTAAAATACAGCCACAGGTGTGTTTCTAATTAACGCAGATGTTACCAATAAACCCATCAGAAGCTTCCAGAGACATGGCATCATCATATGGGCTTTCCCAAATTGTTTAAAGACATAGTAATCCTAATTTATGGAAACTTTTGAATTTGCAGAAAGTGATAAAAATGCCTAAATGGCATTTGGCAAATATAAATAATTTTGGAAATCCTAATTGATCTAAAATGGATAAGGTTTATTCTGATTTCTTGTCATATAGTGAGAAAAACATGAATATGTGTCTTTTTATGTAACTGTCAGGGCTAGGCTGTGCTCAGGCTGCAGGGATCAACAGGCTGCAGCAGCTGATCAGCGACCCCACCCTGATACACATGCTGCTGACAGCTCTGTGAGTGACAGACGCCCAGCCACTCCTGACAGGGGGCATGTTGCACCAGCCAATGGGAGGACCCGGAGGTCGCTCCAATCAGCTACAGGGGCGGTATCCAGGAATCCCATTTAAAATCCCTGAATGCTGAGTGTAGCGCCTGTGATATTCCTGGCTAACTTGTTACTGTGTTTGCTTCCCTGTGTACCTGACCTCGGCTTGTTTACTTACCTCGGCTTGTCTTCTGATTTTGTACTTCGCTCCCGTTCGTGTTTGACCTCGGCTTGTTTACGTTTATCCCTCTGGTTCTGATTTGTGGCTTTGGCGTTCCTATTTGATATTGACCCGGACTGTTTGACTATTCTACTTCCTCACGTCCCCGGCACTTTAGCAGAGCAGGGACTGTCGCCCAGTTGACTCTGCCGCCTAGGGCAGCACGTCAAGCAGGCAGGGACAGTGGGCTGCGTTCCAGTCAGGGCTCACTGCACCTCCCTTGACGTGACATTATCACAGGCCGAAACCGTTACTGCTCTACACTCACTATGGACCCCATGACAGCTCTGGTAGAGCAGATCTGGGGCTAACCCAGTAGTCCGGGAAATCTGGCGCTCGGGGGTAGAACAACAGGAGGCTACCCCAAGTCAGAGAGTCCCTGCACTACCTTCCCCTCTTGTGGAACCACCTATCCAGTTGCCTGACAGGTTCGCAGGTAACAGGAAGGCCTTTGTGGCATTTAGAGAGGGTTGTCGTCTGTATTTTAGGCTCCGCCCACTTACCTCTGGGAATGAGGAACAAAGGGTGGGAATTGTCATGTCCCTACTTCAGGGTCCCCCCCAGGAGTGGGCATTTTCGTTACCGCCTGACTCACCTGAACTGTCTTCTGTGGACAGGTTATTTGCCGCTTTAGGGGTACCCTTTTTAATGACCCCGATAGGGAAGCTGTGGCTGGCTCAGCTGACCACCTTGAGGCAGGGTAAGAAGACTGTGGAGGAGTTTTGCTCCGAATTTCATTGCTGGTGCGTTCCGTCTGGGTGGAACGACCCAGCTCTCAGATGCCAGTTTAGATTAGGGTTAGCTGACCATGTGAAGGATTTATTGGTGGCTTACCCTACACCTGGTACTTTAGATGAGGCTATGGCACTAGCCGTTCGTCTGGACAGACGTTTTAGGGAGAGACGGCAGGAAAAGGTTCCCCCTCTGGTGGTCCACACCATGGTCACCCCTAATCCCTTTGTTTCTGATTTAAACCCAGAGGAGCCCATGCAAGTGGGGGCTTTTTCTGTCACTGCGGCTAACGACCGTAGGACTACTCGTCGCATCCAGGGGTGGTGCTTCTACTGTGGCGAAGATGGACACGGCATTCGGGAATGCTCCAAACGGAAGACCAGGTCTGAAAAACTCCAACGCCTAGGTGGTCAGCAGGAGGATCACCTAGGCGAGCAGGTATTTCCTATTGTATCTAAAAAAGTTGCTGCTACCAGTTAAGATTTCATATTTGTCGCGTCGGTACTGGGGTTGCATTTGTGGATTCTGGATCTGCTTCTAATTTTGTTGATGCTCTTTCGCCAACGTCAAGGCCTACCTTGTAGACCGCTATCTGACTCGCTGCGGGGTTGTGGCTATTGACTCCACTCCACTAGCTCGGGGCACAATCCAACATTGTACCCCTGAGCTGGAGATGGTGGTCGCATCCATACATATTGAAAAGTGTATTCTATTCGTCATGGAGGGACTGCCCCTTTATGTGGTGTTGGGGCTGCCCTGGCTTCAGAAACATAACCCAGTGTTTGACTGGAATTCAGGGGAATTAGTCAGGTGGGGACAACGGTGTGTTGACAGATGTCTCTTTACCATGCTGGGCAATACTGATGTACAGGTTGATGCGCTATCTGGAAGCGGCTGTGCCAGCGTTGAGGCCTATGCGGCATCTTGTGAAGTCTGCGCTCGAGCTAAGGTTCCCAGAACTCGTCCTCCTGGTGAACTATGCCCTCCACCTGTACCTGAACGTCCATATGTGGTTCAGGAGATGGCTAACCCGGTGGCTTATCGGTTGAAATTACCCTCTTCTCTCCATATACATAACGTGTCCCCCTCGTGCACTTCGTGAGAGGTATATTCAGCCTGTGACTCCGCCCTCTAGCCTCCTTTTCCAGTTTGTATAGAGGGGGGAGTTAGAAAATGAAGTCGCCCATATTTTAGATTCACGTAAGGCCCAAAGGTCACTGCAGTACCTTTGGGCCATTGGAAGGGGTAATGGTCCTGAGGAGAGATCATGGGTTCCGGCGAAATCCATCCATGCTGACGCCTGATGAGGGAAATCCATGAGGCTCACCCGGACAAACCCAGACCAGGGGAAGGTCCAGTGGCCCCTCCTAAAAGGGGGGTACTGTCAGGGCTAGGCTGTGCTCAGGCTGCAGGGATCAACAGGGTGCAGCACTGATCAGCGACCCCAAACCCCGATTTCACATGCGCTGACAGCTCTGTGAGTGACAGACGCCCAGCCACTCTAAAAGGGGGCATGTTGCACCAGCCAATGGGAGGACCCGAGGTCGCTCCAATCAGCTACAGGGGCGGTATCCAAAGGAAATCCCATTTAAACTCCCTGAATGCGGGGTGCAGCGCCTGTATATTCCTGGCTACCTTGTTACTGTGTTTGCTTATCCGTATACCTGACCTCGGCTTTTTCTCCTGACTCCCGGCTGTCTCCTGATTTTGTACCTCGCTCCCGTTCGTGTTTGACCTCAGCTTGTTTACGTTTATCCCTCTGGTTCTGATTTGTGGCTTTGGCGTTCCTATTTGATATTGACCCGACTGTCTGACTATTCTACTTCCTCATGTCCCCGGCACTTTAGCAGAGCAGGGACTGTCACCCAGTTGACGTCTGCCGCCTAGGGCAGCACGTCAAGCAGGCAGGGACAGTGGGCTGCGTTCCAGTCAGGGCTCACTGTACCTCCCTTGACGTGACAGTAGTGTATGTAAACTTCTAGTTTTAACTGCATATGTATCAAATAACAATTACTGCTGTGTCTTGTTGTAACTGATAATCTCCGCCACTGCAAGCAGCTCTGGCTGCCTTAAAACCCTCATATTGTGCTAATCAGAATATGTCGAACAACATTCTAACTTGATTGCTGGGAAAACGTTTGTGCTGCCCAGTACACTGCTGACAGATGCTTGCATGGCACAGCAGTACCCGATACATTGCGCATTGACATTTCCCACAGAGAGGAGGATGCCCAGTGGGCGGATCACCCCAACAGAGTGGCAGACAATCAGCCATTGGTTACATATGAACAGTTTGGCTAAAGCACCAGGCAGATAAAGCATTCACGTGAGTTTTCTCCTACTGCAGTATGTCTGGGCTGTACACAGTAAGATTTATCTTAATATGTCTCAAGGTTTGAGCAATATGTTGTTACCTTTTCCATTAACTGTGTGTTCTATGATATTTAGTTTAGACAATAATAACCTAGGGTGACATAACATTAATGTTTTGGTGACCTCCTATTTAATTATTTCCATAATTAGAGGAACTACTATTTTCCACCTTTAGTGTACACCTACCCTGAACATATTACATGCACCTTATGAGATATGCACAGTGGGTTGCTGTTATGAGCGGTCCCGCAGCCCATGGGTCAGGCTGCTGGCGCTTTCGTGCTCCAGCGGTTCACCCTGTCTCAGGGACGAGTGGCGCCGCGGCTCGCATGTCGGGCCGCGGGCGCACTCGTTCCCCCGCGCCTGTACACTTACCCAAACGCGCTCCTGCTTCCCCACGGTCTCCTGCAAGCTGGCGTGCGCGTCTCCGCCCCTTAGGGCGTGCACGCACCAGGTCTCTCAAATTTAAAGGGCCAGCGCGCCAGTAATTGGTTGATTGCTGGCCGCTGACCCTATATTTTGGTAACACCTCCAGCATGTCCCCACTGGATCTTTGGTGCCTTATGCCATTAGAAAAAGCGTGTTGGGAGTGCGTTTTTGTCTTCCCGGTACCATCTGTGCTAATTCTGAACAAACCCTTCCCCGCCTGCCCAGACCTTTTTCCTGTCCATGATTTTGATTTTACGTCAAATTTTTGGGTACTTCGCCGCACCTCGGCTTCCCCGCCGCAAGCGGGTCGCATCGGGGGGTACGACCGGGTAAGACCCCCGCCGCAAGCAAGCCCAAAGGCCTTGCGGCGGGCTCTGGTGAACACGGGCCCTCTTAGACTCCGCTCCCTGGCAGGGCCCCTTACCCCCGCTTCGGGGGGCCAGGGACCCACTACCCCGGGTTTACAGTACGACCAGCAAGGGTTCCCTCTCCCCGGCGATGCGGATCTTGCCAAAATTTTTCGCAGCACCAGAAAACGCGCAACGGGGCGCAACAATTTGAACCAGCTTTTCCGCATTTGCGCAGTTTTTTCACCCCCCCCAAAGCCCCTTCGTTCCTTCAGGGGTTTCATCTACCCTGCTCCCTCTCGGTGCCATTGGGTCCCAACTCGACTCTAAAATTTCCCTTTCCAAGTCCGATGGGGACCCGCAACTCTGCAGGAGCTGCATCACACAGTGCTGCATGCATGTGGAGCTAATGGCCAACTAATTTCCAACTGAGCGTTCCAAGGTGGCATTTGTGTTCAGCCTGTTTTTGGGGAAAGGGCCCTCCCGGGTACGCCAGTCGGGGAAGGACGCCCCCCGGTGATGGCTAATCTGCCGGCATTCTTGAAGAATTTCCAGCATGTTTTGAGGAACCGCACATGCGTCTTGGCAGAAACTGCGTTTCCCTGAATCCCCCCAAGGGGCAAGTTTCGTTGGTGACTACGGGGTCCATTCCGTCCCCTGGCTTCGGAGATTCCGGGAACGATGCCACCCTTTTTGCCACTTTAAAAGAAGGGTTTTCCAGCGGGGTTTTAAAGTGCGGGCGCAAAAGATCTTCCCTCCCCCGATGACCCAAATTCATTTGGCCACCCTTTTTATATACGCTTACCGAACGACAGGAGGAAATCCTAAAGGGTGTGAGTTGGTTCACTCCGTGTGTTCCCCGCTGGCTCCTGTCTTTCAGAGGCCCCCCCCCGCCATTTGCAGACGTCCCCCCCCGAAGAGCCCTGAGGGAGACGAGCCCATTTGACAGGCAAAAACGGTCTAGTCGTCAACGAGAACTATGCCTCTTCTTTCCGCCCAAAACATTTTCCTCGGGACTGTCGCCCGAGCAGCCCCGGGAAAACCCCTCACCAGGGGGGAGGCATCCCTGGGGGAAAATTCCCCTCTCCAGATTTAAAATGCCCCTACGGTTCTCAACCCTTCGGGGTTTTTGGGGTTTAGGGTCCTGCCCCTTTCCCGAATTCTGGATCAGGGGAATTTCATTCAACCTCCCTGGTATTTGGTACCCCCCCTCCCTTGTTCGCCTAAGAGCCCTGGTTTCTCCTCGGTCAGCGTGAGCTCCCCAAGTGATTCAAGTACAAGCCGTCGGGATCCCTTTAAAGTAGGGGCCCCCTGCATAAAGGGGAAATTCGTTCTTACCCGCTGGGGCCCCGTTTTTCCTCGGCGATTCTTTTGGGGCTTAGTGGCTGCAACCCTGCTCCTACGCTGGACTGGAAAAAAAACAAAGTCCTTTGTTGGGGGCCGGACTGTCAGAAACTCTTTTTGGGTGCACTATGCCCGTTGCTCCGCACCCCTTGCCGACTTCTTCAACTATCGCGGTCTTCCCCCGGAAAACCAGGACTTTGGGATGTGTTTTGAGGCAGGGGCCCAGTCTCTTTGCCTCATCGCCCTTAATTGTCCCCTTGTGTCCTCCTGGGGTACCCCCTGGGGCAAAGGGGCTACCCTTGTCGGCCCAAACCCAAACCCGTGGCCTACACCCAAAAAGAATTTACAGAAAGGGGTTCATCCCCAGGCCTCCCACCGCCCGGGGCTGGATTTTTCTTCATGCAGAAGGACGGTTTTTTTTCGCCCTTTTGCATCAACTCCCGGGGGGACAAAAAAAAATGACGTTAAGAACCATTATCCTCTCCCCATTGATTTTGGAACTTTTGACCACCCTCCGGGGACCCAAAGGTGTTTACTAAGCTGGACCTGGGGGGGGCTTACAACCTCAACGGGGATTCGAAAAGGGAGGATGATTAAAAAGAGGGCCAACCCCCGGGGAGGGGCACTTCAATACCTAGTTTTTGCCGTTTGGTCTTAAAAATTCCCTGCGGTTTTTCAAGGGTTCGTAAATATATCTTCGGGGATCTTTTTTAACACTTTTTGTCATCTGTCCTGGACGTTTAATCCTGATCTTTTCCCCCCGAACTCCCGGGCCCAATTTTAATTCAGGTGTGCCAAGTTTTGCGATGCCTGCGAAAACGATCCCCTGTATGTGGGGCGGGAAAAATGTTTTTTTCAACCGGGCCAGTCTGCCCCCCCCAATTGAAAAAACCTTTTTTCTGGGGGAACTACAAGTCTAAACATCCCTCCAACGCCCTGGTAAACCCCCTTTCCCTATCTGTCCTATTGAATGGTACGCATTTTCTGGGGAAACCCTCCCAAAATCCAAAACATCCTCCCAACTGCCCTGTGTAAATCTCCTTCAAATCTGTCCTTTTGAAGGGTCCCAAATTTTTGGATAAGCTCTGATTTTGGCTGCATTCCTACGGAAAAAAGGGCCAAAATTTGTCTCCCCCCTATCCTTTTCAATCTTTCCTCCGTTTACCAAAATCCTCCCTCCCCCCCCCCCCCAACCCCCTTTTTTCCACACCTGAAAGAGTAGCATGCTTGTTATTTAAAAAAATGAAGAAAAGCCCATCATGTTTTTAAAGTCAGTCCGTGCAACATCCTTTAATTTCAAAACCTTAATGAAAATTCCCAGCATTAAAACCAGCATTGAAACCAGAATTTAAAACCCAAAAGGGAAAAACCAAAAAAGCCCCTTCCAGCCCCTTTCACTCAAACAGCCCCCAAAATATCACCTCTCTGCCACAATTTTTAAACTGCCTCCCTAATCAAAAAACTCCTTTTCTCCCCTCAAAACACCCCCCGCTGGGCAAGGGATTCCATCCTCCCCTTCTTTTACCCTCCCCACCGCCCTTTCCCCCTTTTTCACCTTTTTCCCAAAAACCATTAAGACCTTTCTAAAAAAAACCCACACAACTACCTTTTCCTCTATCCCAAAACACACCCCCCCTCACTCTCTACCTGCTTCTCCTGGGGCTCCGGGGGACAAAAACCCCCCAATCCAGGACCCCCTCAGCGCATCCCCCTGTTTTTTCCCGGGATCCCAAAAAAAGACCAAGCACCCACACTTTATCAACCACACAAACCTAAAAACCACCCCTTCACACCTGCAGCCCCATCCCCATTTCTGGACCCTCGGAAGGGCACTTTTCCCTTAAACCCACCCTTAAAACCAAAACCAATCCCCCTTTCCCCTTGGTTTAACAAAACTTGCTGACACCCCTGACACAACTTCCCCCGCAGCACCTCCTTTTGGTGGGCTCCATTTTACCCCCCCCACCCCCCGCCCTGGCAGTAAAAAATGGGCGGAGGTGTCGGGTTTCTCTGTCAGAAAAACCCAATTTTTCCTTTCTTTTCCATTCCACCAAAACCCCCCCCTCACCCCCCCCCCCTCCTTCGGGGTGATTCTGTCCGCCTACTCCCCCCCCCAACCCCAAGTGGCTTTTTGTCTACCGCCCCCCCGGCCCCTCCCCACCACCTTTTTTGACCATTTCCCTTCTCCCGGGCTCCTCCACTTTTTTTTCCCCCCAGAAAACCCCACTTTTTAAATTCTTTGGGAGATTTAAAAACCCAAATTTGGGAACACCCCCCCCCACTACTAACAAACTCCTTCACTCTCCTTTTCCTTTCGGCCTCATCCCAGTGGACCTCGGACCCACCACACAGACGGACACACACTGGACCTCATTTTCCACCCCCCTTTTTGCCCCCAAATCTAACCTCTCAAACCCCCCCTCCCCCTATCTCTGACCACTTTCTGCTCACCTTCTCCTCCATCACCACTCCAACTCCCCCTCCTCCCACCAAATCTAGTACCCCCACCGGGAACCCCTACAAAACCTCGACCCCTTCCCACTCCTCTGACTCTCTTGCACCTCCCAAACCCAAAACCTCATTTGGGAAATTCCAACACAGCCACCCATTCTACAACAACACAATCACTTCCACCCTTTAAAGCTGTCGCCCCTCTCAAACACAACAAAAAAACCGCAAAATGAACAGAAAACCCCCGGGCACACAGACTCCACTAAACGGGCTGAGGCAGTTTCCCAAAGGTTGCCGAACCCGCGGAAGAAAAACCCCTCCACCACTGACTTCACCTCATATAAAGTACTGCATACTTTTAAAATTTCCCCGAAACTCACCTCAGAAAACAAGACTATTTCACCACCCCAAATATCCCCCCTGTCTCAAAAAACCCCAGACAACTTTTTAAAAACCTTCAACTCTCCCTGCTCCCCCGGCACCCCCTCCCCCATCTCCCTCTTAGCAGATGATTTTGCAATTTATTTCCCATAATAAAATAAATCTCATCAGACAAAGCTTCACCCTCCCAGCCCCCTCAGCCTACCTCTATTCCTGCAGTGTCCCCACAGCCCACCTCTGAAATTTCTCATGACTTTTTCCCCCTAACCGCCTTTTCCCCGGGTCACTTCCAAACAACCCCCTCCTTTTTAAACTGTCCAAATCGAACCTCACCACCTGAAAGTTTTGGGACCCACTCCACTCACCCATCCCTGACCTTATGTTTGTTTCATCCCAGCCCTCACCCACCTCTTAAATCTTTTCAAAAACCCGGGCCCATTTTCCCTTCCTCTTTTAAAAAAAGCACCACCCCCCCCACCCTAAAAAAACCCATCTCTTGACCCCCCTCATTGCCCCAACCCAACTCCCAAACTCACGGCTTCCATTCGCCCCAAAACCCCTTTGAGCAAAACGCCCAAATTTTCAACTTTTTTTCCCATCTCTCCACCCCAAACTCCTCCTTAAACCCTCCCCAAAACCCGGGCTTCCGCCCCCCACCACTCTACTGAAACCCCCCCTAAAAAAAGTCCCAACGACCTGGGCAATTTCCAAACCCCCACGCCACTACTATGGGGCTTCTCCTCCTAGACCTGTCCCTTGGGCCCTTTTAACCCGTCCCACCATTCACTCCTCCCCTTTTAAAACCCTCCTCCATCGGCAAACACGGACCCGGGCCCCTTTTCCCGGATCTCCCCCCTACCTCACTGAACGGGCTTTCAGCGTCCCTCATTCTCCCCCCACCTCCTCCCCCCGGGCCCCTTTTCGTTGGGTCCCCCCGGGGGCTGTCCCCGGGTTTCCCCACTCTTTTCTATCTACACCTTTGGCCCCGGGCAGCTCATAACCTCACAAAGGGGTTTCAATAACCTATAAAGCTTTATGACACCCAACTCAAAATCTCCCGGCCCCAAAATGTCCCCCCTTTTCACTCCCGGTTCCCCCGACCCGTCTATCGCCCTTTCCTCCTTCTTCCCCCCTCCCGTTCCCCCTAAAACTAAAAGTGGAAAAAAACTGAAATTTTATTTTCTTCCCACCCCCCCCCTCCATCTCTCCACCCGAAACCTCTATCACTGTTAAAGCTACACTCTCTCACCAACACCACAGGGCCCTGCCTTGGGAAAAACCTTTTGATTCCAATCTGTCCTTCAAAAAGCACATCCCCCTCCCCCCACCTCTGCCTTTACCTTCACCTAAAAATTCTCCCAATCCGCTCATTTTTTTAACTCTGAAAGCACAAAAATTCTTGGGGGCCAAAGCCTTTGTCATCTCCCGCCTTTACTACGCAACTTCCCCCTCTTTTGGGGGTCCCCGCTAAACACCCTCACTCCCCCCCCAAAACCCTCCTTAACTCGCCCCCCCGTCCCCGAAATTTCCCCCTCTCCCGCTACTCCCCCGCCCTCCCCCCGCCGATCCCCTTCCCTGGTACCCTTTGCCCAGCGAATCCCCGTTTTAAGCTAGCAACTTTTACCTACAAGGGTCCCACATAAAACCCTCCCCTTCATATTTCCCCTGCCCCTTTAAACTCTAAATACCTTTCCCCCCATCCGGGAACCCCTTCCCCCTCCTCACAAACCTTCCCTCTGCTCTCCTTTTTATCAAACCCCCTCACAAAACCGTCTCCCAAAAATTTCCCCGTTCTTCCCCCCCCCAATTTGGGAAATCAAATGCCCCCCAAAACCTCCCAAATCCCCCCCTCTTTTCACCGGCTTCAAAAAAGTAACCTGAAAACCTACCCTTCAGGGTTGCCCTTTTAACCAAAAACAACCGTGTTTTTTCACTCCCCCCCAAAACCCAAAAAAAACATGTCCCGCCCCCACCTTCTTTCCTTTTTCAAACCCCCTTTCCCCGTAGACGTAAGCCCTCGCGGGCAGGGACCTCCTTTTTCCCTCTGTACCTTGTTAAAACACTTTTTGGGCCCTTGTAATTGTCTGACCAATGTTATTTGTAACCCCGCCCCGAAATTACAGGGGCCCTGGAATCAAGGGGCCCCCCAAAAAAAATGATAAAAATAAAAATAAAATAAAAAAATCGTCTCCGACAAGGGGTTTTCAAATGGGCCCAACCAAATTTTTCGGCCTTTTTTTGGGAGTGGGGCCCCGACAAGTCGGACTTTTGAGCCCCTACAACGCTTTCTGGGGTTCACCAATTAAATACCGGCAAATTTTTTTTCCCACCCTTTTTACCTTGGGTGGCTTCCCCATCGTGGCCCTGCCAAGGGAAAAGGGGCCCAAACCGAAGGGTTTTGGTTGCTGGCGGCGGTAAAAAGCATTTTCCCCCGTTAAAGCAGCCTCCCCCCTGTTTCCCCTCCTGTCTCAACCCGATTCTGGGAAACCTTTTGCGTTTGGGAAATGGATGCTTCTTTTCCCTGGATGCAGGGGGAATCCCCACTCAAAAAGGGCCTAAGGGGGAAAACATTCACTTGTGGGTTTTTCTCCAAGACTTTTTTTTGCCAGCCAAGAAAAATTAGCCATTGGGGATCGGGGGGGTTTTCTTCCAAACAAGATGGCCCCGGAGGAGTGGTTCCCTCTCCGGAGGGGGCAAAAGTCATCCATTTTATTTTGTACACCGCCCACAAAAAACATCCAGTAAACCCCCATCAGCTCAGGGGCCTTAAACCCCCCTTTAAGGGGCCGGGGGGTCCCCCTTTTTCTTCTTTTTCGGTTTTTACTTCCGGGTTCACTTCCTTTCCGGTTTTGAAGGGAAATCAAAAGGGGATGTGGGCCCCCCCGCGCTTTGATTCCCTTGGGGAGGAACCTGTTCCCCCAGCACATCAAAAACCCCGGAATGTTTTGGGCCACGCGGCTCTCCCTGCGCCTCCATCGGATTCCCCCCACAAGACGTTTAACGCCCGGCCCCTTTGGAAAAGATCCCCAAATGGGGACATTGCTCGTTGGGGCTGGGCAAAAACCGGGGCCCGGAAAAAACATATCAGCTTTATCTCGCCTTTTTCTGGTGGGCCCGACCTTGCCCAGGAAAAACAAGAAATTTGTGGGAAACTTTTCCAAACCCCTTTTTTTGCCCCCTTATAAGACTCCTCGCCACAAAACCGGTTTTTGGTTTTTTTGCAACCCCTTCCCTTTCCCCGTTTTACCGTGGACAATGTGGGGGATGGAAATTCACCCCGGGCCCCCCTCCCCCTTCCCCGGGAATACAATTTGGGTTGGGAAAAGATCGCTTTTCCCAAAAAGTCGCACTTTGTTCCTTGCCCCGGGGTAAACCCTCTGCTCCCCTTCCGCCAACCCTTTTTCGGCACATTTTCCGTCCCGCACGGATTGCCCCAAACCCCATCGTCTCGGACCGGGGGGTCCATTTGTTTCCAGATTCCCGGCAAGCACCTGCTCCCACAAAAGTGAAGTTGGACTTCCCCCTAGCATATCACCCACAATTTCCCAAAAGGGCAGGTGGAAGGGGTTAAACCCCGTCCGGGGGAGGGTTTTTTGCGCCACTTTGTCTTTGGCCCCTTTAGGGGTGATTGGTCCAGCCTACTGCCTTGGGCGGAGTTCTAATACAACTCCTTGGATTCAGAATCTGCTGCCGCTTCCCCCTTCTGTGTATTCTACGGACAGCATTCCCGCCCACCACTCCCTTTGGCCTCATCCTCCGAGGTTCCCGCAGTGGAGGCCCTAGTTCAGGATTTGAAAACTATTTGGGAACAGACTCGTCAGTCCCTACAGCGAGCAGCAGTCCACATGAAGACCCAAGCAGACAAGTAGAGGAGACCGGCGCCGACCTTTGCTCCGGGTGACAAGGTGTGGCTGTGTGCCAAATACATCCGGCTTAAAATACCCAGCTACAAACTAGGTCCACGTTTCCTGGGGCCATTCGAGGTCTTGGAGCATATTAACCCACCATGCAGATCCCGAATTCCTTCCATGTCTCCCTGCTGAAGCTCTTTGTGCTGAACCGCTTCTCTCGGAAAGTCGTCTACCCTTCCCCTGCAGCCGAAGCCTCCAACGTGTTCGCTGTGAAGGAAATCCTGGCCATGAAGTCTATTAGGGGGAGATGACATTTTCTCATCGACTGGAAGGGATTCGGTCCGGAGGAGAGATCTTGGGAGCCGGAGGAGAACATTTTGGACCGTGACCTGGTGCTGAAATTTCTCCGATCTAGGAGGAGGGGGAGGCCTAAGGGGGTACTGTTACGAGCGGTCCCGCAGCCTAACCCCTCTCGTGCTCCAGCGGTTCCCCCTGTCTCAGGGACGAGTGGCGCCGCGGCTTGCCTGTCGGACCGCGGGTGCACTTGTTCCCCCGCGCCTGTGCACTTACCCGACCGCGCTCCTGCTTCCCTGCAGTCTCTTGACATTTGAGAGAACTGGCGCACACGCGCGCCCTAAGGAGCAGGGACGCGCGCGCACCAGTTCTCTCAAATGTATAGGGCCAGCGTGCCGGTAATTGGTTGATTGCCGGCCGCTGAACCTATATATTGGTAACACCTCCAGCACGTCCCCGCTGGATCTTTGGTGCCTTATGCCATTATAAAAAGCGTGTTTAGAAGTGCGTTCTTGTCTTGTCGTGTACCAACTCTGTGCTACGTTTCCTGACCACGAACCTTCGCCGCCTGCCCTGACCTGTTTGCCTGTCAACGACTCTGAGTTACGTCACACCGTTTGGGTATTTCGCTGCACCTCGGCTACCACCGCAACTAGTCGCGTCAGGGTAGAAACCTGTAGGACTCCCGCCGCAGCAAGTCCATCCTGCCTTGCGGCGGGCTCTGGTGAATACCGGGACCTGCTTAGACTCCGCCCCCTGGCGTGGCCATTACCACCGCTTGCGGTGGTCCAGAGGATCCACTACTCCGGGTGTTACAGTTGCAAACCTATTCATACCCCTTGAACTGTTCCTCATTTTTTAAGCATTGCAGCCACAAATTAAAATTTGTTTTATTGATATTTTATGTGAATAAAGCAACACAAAGCAGCAAGGGATTTTTAAAATGTAAAGAAAATGATTTGTCCCCTTTTTCAAATTTTTTTGCTAAAATTTAAAAAATGAAACAAAAATGGGGGTTTGGGGAATGTTTTTCAGGCCCCCCTGTTCCCCTGATACTTTTAAATAAAATTTTAGTTGGGGACAATTTCCTTTTTGAAATCACCTAAATTTTTAAAAAAAATTTTAAAACTGTTGTAATTTTTTCACGTATAACTACAGCTATTTTTTTGAAAACCCCAAGGTTTTTAGAGAACCCTTATGAACAAAACAGCTTTTAAAGAAACCAGGGACATACCCCAAAAGGGTTTAGGGATAAAATTCTGGCCCAAAAAATATTTTCAAGGGGTTTCATTTTAAGAAAAAAGTTCAAACTTAATATATCACAAAAAGCCAACGTTTTAAAACCCTCATCCATAAATGGAAGGGGTAGACACAAAAGCTTTAAACCCACCAAACTTTTCGGGTCCACCTAAACGACAGCAGAGGCAAGAAAAAGCATTGATTTTGAGAAAGGGGCCGGGGGAAGAGGGCCAGAGTTACTATGGAACACTCAAAGGGGGGCAGAACCCGTTCACAGGACAACTATTAATATTCCTCAAAAACATCAAACTTTTTTGGAAGAGTGGCAAAAAAGAAAGCCCAAGTAGGGGGCAAAAGCATGCCTTTTGGAAGAAGGTGATCTGGGGCAGATAAGAAATAAATTTTAACCTTTTTTTTTCCCCAAACCAAAAAAATATGTTTAAAGGAAAGGGCCCAACCCCTGCCCCATCACCCCAATTCCCCCCCCCCCCCACCCCTTTTTGGGAAAAATGGGGGGGGAAGCATCGTTCCGGGGTGATTTTTTTTGTTCAGCCCGGTCCCCGGGAAGTGGTCAGAGTTTATTGGGGGGTTGGGGTTAAGAGCAAAAATTTAAAGGGGAATCCTGGATAAAAAACCCCGTTACAGATGGGGGAAAGGTTCACCCCCTTTCCCGCAGAACGCGACCCAAAAAAACAGCCCAAAAACCCACAAAGGCATGGTTTTTAAAATCAAAACAAATTTTGGGGTTAAAAAAAGTCCAGGCAAAGTTCCCCGAAACCCAAACCCCAGGAGAATCGGGGGCAGACTTGGGAAAAATTTCTGTTCCAAAAAAATCGCAAACCCAACCCTTTAATGAAAACCCAAATGCTATTTTTGCAAAGAAGAATGGCCAAAAATTTTCCAAACCCAGATTTTGGGAAAGCTGGGGGGAAGACAACCTCAAGGGGGAAATTGGCAGCCCCATTGCAAACCCCGAAAGGGGGGTCCTACCCAAAAAATTTGGGGGCAGGGGGGCTGAAGGGATAAGCACCCCTCCCCCTTTTCAATTTTTTAATTTGCAAAATTTGGAAAAAACCCATAAATTTTCTTTTTCCCTTCACAAAAAAACTTGAAAAATTTAAAGTTGTTTGCATCACTTAAAATATAATAAAATAAATTTAAGGGCTGTCTGTAATGTTTTAAAAAAGAGGGGCCCGTTCAAGGGGTAAGAATAAAAAACCCCCTGTAGTTTTTGCTTAATGAACCTCTTTAAAAATATACCCTTTACAAAAATTCTGTGGCAAATTAAAGGGGGAAATGAAACATATTGGGGAAAGGCCCAAAAAATTCTGGGTTTAAATTTGGGTTTTTTTCTTTGGGTTAAGTTCCATACAGGTCACCCTTTTCAGGGGAGTACCCCCTGGTTCGTTTTCCGGGGAAGGTTTGTTTTGGGCACGGTTACTAGAACCTCCTAACCTGTCCGTTTTTTTCTAAACCCAGGTTTTAAACCCACTATGTGATTTTTTTAACGTTTGGTGTTTTGGTCTTAAAAAACATATTTTTTGTGGGGTAATAAAATTTTATTTTTAGAATTATATATTGCTTTTCCTTAAAAGGTTTTTTTGGTGATTTTAAAATTCCAGGGTGTTTCCCCCTTTTTAACCCCCCAGCAGGGAGGTAAAAACTATTGGCCATGAAGTACTGCCCTATCCAAACAGACAACCGTATTTTTTAATTTAAAATGCTTTTTAGGCTGTAGGGGGAAAAAAATTTCCCCGGGGCCCCCGTGGCAACTTTTGATCCCCAACAGAGTGTGGTCTTGTGTAGTGGAAGGGAAAAAACCCAAAAAAAGTTGGACAGGTAGTGTCCCAGGAAAACCCATTTTTTGCCTCAAAGTCATAACCAAAATGACCACCACCCCTTGCTAGGGAGTTTGGGGGGTCTAGGGGCCTTGGGCCGGTCTGTACCCCAAAAAAAACTTTGGGGGCTTTGCTTACAAAAGGGATCTACCTACCTTCATTCCTTTGAGAATATCCCAAAGGGTTTGGGTTTTTCTTCCTTTTGTTTAACTAAAGTACTCCCTTTTGAGGGGGAAAAGATTAAGTTTCCATTCTCCTTTGGGCCCTACCCCAAAGTGTAAAGGGTGTTTAAGGACTTGAAAAAAGCTTTTTTGTCCTTGGGGCTTTATTTTAAAAATAGAAAAAATAAGCATACCAAAGTCTGTGATGCCCCCCCTTTTCCCTCCCCGGGGACTGGCCCCCTTCATCTTGCGTTTTTGGGTGGAAACCCAAATTTTTTTTTCCCCTCACATTCACGGGACGCTGTAAACCCGTGATTGGCTGCCCCTAGCCCCGGTCCCCCTTTTTCGATGAAAGAATGAACAGGGTAGGCAAATGGCACGGAACAGGAGCATCACGAAGGTGAGAATGCCTTTTTGTTTTTTTTCCCATGTGTAATCAAGCCCCCTTTCACAAACAGGCTTTTTTAAAGTCTTGGAAAACCCCTTTTTAAAAATTATTTGAATTGATTTAGTCCAAAAAAAGGAAAGAATTTTTTTAATTCTATTTTCTGATAAGGGTTAAAGGGGAGTAGGCCTCTAAACCCCTTGGGGGAGTGAATAAGGAAAAAATTAAACATACTACAACAGGGGTTAACCCTTTTTTCCTTCATTTAAAACCCCCTTAAAACAATGCAAATTTTCCGGACCCCGGAAAAGAGAGAATCTGATAAATTTTTTAAATCAGAAAACTGTGGGCCCCCTCATGTTGGCAAAATAAATGAAATTTGGGGAAAGGATGCCCCTTTTGGGGTGTGTCCTGAATTTTGGGGGGCCTTTAGGGCCTCCCTATGGGGTTACTTTTGTTAAATCACGATTTTCCGTGCTGGGGTGGTGGGATTAAGGTGGGTGTTGATTTTCCCCTGTGAATCGTTTTTCCCCAACATGCAGCACAAGAAATCCCCATTATTATTTAAAAATATCTTTTTAACATAAGACAAACCAACCATAAGCCCACCCAAATTTTTAGAGGGGGAAAAAACAAAAAATGTGAAGCAGAAGTTGAAAAGTTTTCCCCGTAAAGAATAGGCCCTTAGGTGGGTATAGCCCCCCTGAGGGGGATAACCTTTGGAAGTGGGTATGTTCTCTTTTTGGTAGATAGTCTTCTGTAGGGGGTATAATGCCCCCAGTAGAGGATATGCCCTTTATGTAGGAAAAAGCAATCCGTAGGTAGGTATAGTGCCCCTTTGTGGTATATGCCACCTTTAGTGCATATAGCCCCCGTAGGTGTAGGAAGGTGTGTACAAAATAAAAAAAATTAAAAAAAGATACTCTCTCCCCCCGTTCTCCCCAAAAACCCCGCTAGCTCCATGACCCAAAATTCTGATAAAACAACATCCCCTGCTTGTCCCAGGACAAGCTTCTTTTTCCCGGGGGCCGGGAGACTAGAAAAAAGGGAGACTGTTACACTTTGCACACGCCCTGCAAATTTTGATTTATATGCACAGCGCTCAGGCCTTAATAGCGGTAATAAATATTGCAATTAATACTCATTAAAAATTCCTTTTTGTCTAACAAGTTCACAGGATGGAATATCCCCTTATTGTGCTGCGTTTTGGACTAAGGGGATGTCCCCCACGGGCCGGGTTTTTGGGCGGTTTTTCAGGCGGTTTTTGCAGACCACTAAAAACCGGCCCCAAAAAGACACAATGGGGCTTATGGGAAAAACCCTGCAGATCCCCATCACAGGTTTTCCGTCCAGTGGTTTTTTTTTTTCCCCCCGCGGTCCGGCTGCAAAACATTCTACAAGCAAATTTCCATCCGGTTTTGGGACGGGACCTGTGCTTGTGAATGTGAAGGGAAAAAAAAAAGACCGGATTTGCCCTCTCAGTGGGGACGCGCCAAAGGGGAAAACAGCACTTTCGTACACCCAAATTTTATGATCCCTGCAACCAATCCCAGCTTTTCCCCTCCATATTACTTTAGGTTTTTTCCCTCCCAAACCCAATAAAAAATTTTCCCTGCAAAACCCCAAATGCTGTATGTTTAGTTCGTTGTATGACTTATATGGTTTTTGATGTTAGAAAAAAAAAAGAACAACCTGAGATCACCTAATATTAAATGCCCCTCATACAAAAAAAGGATAAAAATTTCGAAGTTTTTGAATTTTAAAGTAGGGTCAAACATAACACATTAATACCCCAAAAAAATTTGGCCTAGGGGTTGAAGTGTTAAAGGGTTTGTGGATGTAGCTCCCCTCTCCCCCCAACCCGTTGTGCTAGCAAATTTACCCCCTTTTCATACACAAAGAAGTTCTTACGTTAAAATGACGCAGGGAAACTATTTTTCTCTACACACTCGTTCAATACATTGCCTTTGAAGAAATTTTATTCCATCAAAAAACCCCTTTTTTATTCAGACACACTTTGTATTGAATGATTTTAAAAGCCCAGTTTTTAGAAACATATGGAATTAAAATTTTAATGAATTTTAATAAAATTTGAAACCACAGAAATGGTTTTAAAATATTTGTTACAGTTAAAACCAAATTTTTCATACACTATATAAAAAACACTATCATGTTTTTCTCACTATCTAACTGAATCAAATCAACCTCACCCTTTTTTTAGGTCAATTAGGTTCCCAAAATTATTTATTTTTCCCAAACGCCGAAAATGAAAGAAAATTTTTTAAGGCTTTTTTTTTAATTTCTGGAAAAATCAAAATCTACATACGGGGGGGGCGGGGCTTGGCGAGGTCGTGTGAGGACCACACTGCAGGTTTTACCTGCCTTTTTCTCAGCGAACAGGGGAAAGCCCCGGCAAGAAAAAAAACCCAAGGGGCTCCAGCGCCCCGGGCTCTGCTAAGGGGAATCGAGACGTTTTTCCCCGCCGGTTAACCCGCAGTCTCACTCCTGGCCCCACCTGCGGGCCCCCCAAGATGGCCGACCCCGCTTGGCCGCTCCCCGGAAAACATAGACCGGGGGGGGACGCAACGTCCCGCCCCCCCCCCGAGGCTTCGGGGGAGTTCTCGGAAAACCCCCTGGGCCGACTTGCTGCTGGAGAGGGAAACCCGGTTTCGACTTTCCTCCTGCGCCGTAAATCAGAGACGGGGGGGCACCGTTTCCCTTTTTCATCAGCGCTGGGGGGGGTCCCCTGGCAGCGCTGGGAGCCGTGACACCACTGCTGCCCCCTGACTAACTCCCTGCCTGCATCCCTTGGCCCCTGCTTTAACCCGTGCAGTCTGCCCCAGTAGGAGTCACCACATTTGCAAGGAGATTAAACAACGCGCTTCCTGGGGGGCCCTTCCCTCTCCATTGGGGATCCGGGGAATTGATGGCACAAAAGTGCGGGGGAGCTGTTCTGCCCCGGGACCTAAACAGTTATAGGCCCCACCAGCATGAATCGGATCCTTGGGCCCCCCCTGCATTTTTCTGGCAACAGAATGGGGGGCCCTGCCCCCCGGAACCGGGCTCTCCCCCCGGGGATTAAAGCCCCAGCGCCTGCACGGGACCCCCCCACCTGGTCCCGGGACCCCCTGGGAAACCTCCCTTACATACATCCCGGGGCTTCACCGGGGCCACCACAAGTGGCCCAGGGGCCCTGGACCCTCCCCTAGCCCCATGGCGGACGATTCAACCTACCAAATGGCCTCGCCTGCTCCTCTGTGCCAAGACACCTACGCGTACCCGCGATCTTTGGACATCGGTCAAACTGGCCGTGCACTCCTTTTCCTATCAATACACCCCAGTTTCGCTGGACGACAAAAACCGGTGACACTAGCGCCTGAAACAACTGGCATCTCTTCCCTTCAAAGGCCGACATCCCACTTGCCTACACAATGGCCCGGGGGGAGTTTCCCACCTCTGCGGAGCTACTTCCTGCATACAAATGGGTGATTTAATCAGCCCATTCCCGGACCTCTGCTAATCTTGCAACGGTGTCTGAGAAGGGGCGCAAACATTCATTCAACTATTTTCCATAAAACAGTTTTTGGATAACATTGAAAATCGTGCAGGCAAAAACCTGCGCTCGGGGGCCCCCAGAATCGTTCCTAACGCGTTTTTTTTACAGGGGTCACGGCCATCTTCAATGACCTTCTGGGCCCCCCCTCCCTCAATCGAATGGATGGGGCCATAAGCCTGGACCTCCCCCCTGATACCAAAACCCACGAATTTTGGGGCCCGGGTTCACTTTTTTCCCATAAAGGGAAACATTCTCTTTGGGGAGGGCGCGTAAGCACTGCCTACGGGGGCCCCCTATTGGGTTTACAGGATTATCTCGTCTCACCTAGCTCAGAGGCCGTTTTGAAACCACTCTTGGAGTTTAGGGAAAAAAAACCCCCTTTCACGGGGGCCCCCTTTGCGCTGCATGTTCACTTGCCCCAAACAAACTTTAAAAGATATTTAGCAAAGGGCATCCCACGGTGCTACTTTCCTTCCCTGTTTTCCTCCTGCTTTCCCCCGCCTTTAAAACCCCCCAGCGGGAAAAGGGGGTTTTTTAACTTTTTTTGCATCCCCACCACCCCCCCTCCGCAAGGGACCAGGGGGGACCCTCAACAAGGTTCGGGGGGCTCCGTGGCTCGGTCCAACGCTCTTCTCCTTCGAACCTTTCCTTGGACTTCTTTTTAAGACCTCTGATGGAGGGAATCCCCGTAGTGGAGGTCACTTTTTAGCAGAGGATAAATTCCTTTTGTTTTCCGGGGCTTGACGGTTTCCTTGGGTTATTAATTAATGTTCTGTTCATCTTTTTTGGGGCTTGTGTATCTTCCCCTTATAAGTCCTTTACTAGAAGCCTTGTTTCAGTATTATGCTTTTTAGTTTTTATTAAATGATGTTGAGAGATCTTCCTATTTTCCTACCTTTACCACGCCCCCCGTAGTAGAACCCTGCTTATTCACTCACTTTAGCAGGATTCTCTTCTTTTTAATTATTTTTTCAGATAACACCGGGGATTTTGGTCCCTGCTTTGGGTTTTTTGTCCCGTGTTTTGTTTGTCTTGGTGTTCGTGGGTGTGTTGTGGGGGTTTTTTTTTAACTTTTTTTTTTTCTCCCCCCCCCTCCCTTCTTCCGCACAGTTTCCCGGGAGTTGGGAGGCTTGTTTTGGTTGGTGCGGCATAAGTCCCCCCTTTGACTCTTCCAGAAATGGATTTTCGTATTGCCCCCTTTTAAAACCGAAGGGCTAAACACCCCGGAAAAACGGCCTTCTCCACCTTTTTCATGCGCTGGGGTCCAAATCATATGCCCCGGGGAGCTTTTTTAAAGGTAAACATCCCCTAATAAATATAAATAATTAGCATTTCGCTAATTCCCTACCCCGGGTCCAGGGGGTCGCCAAGCCCTTCACGATCCCTGACTCACCAGGTTGTCATTGTACTAGGGGACCCAAGGGTTACCCTCATTTTGGGTCCTCTCATCATGGGCACGTTCACCATTTCAAAGTTTTTCCCCCTGTACCAGGCAAGCTTTTTTGAAACCCCCTTTTATCGACTCTCCCTTCCCTTTGTTCAAACTGTTTTACTTATGTGACTTTAATGTTTTCGCTTGACCCCACTTTTGGGTAACTCCTCTGGGAAATCTGCTTTACATACTCCTTAAAAGGGGAAAAGAGCCCTTTTGCTACTCCAGCTCTGGATGCCTGGAGGATTTTACATCCCTTAAGACACTTTCTCCCCCCCGGCTCCTATAACCCCCTGGGGCTATAAAAGGTCCGCATTCTCCTTACCTATGGGTTTTTTTCTACCTCCATTGGGGGAAAATTCTGTGGGTTCCACCCTCCGTGTTCTTTCCCTCACTTTCTGCCCACGAGAAGAGTCTGGGAAATTGGAGTTAAAAAGTCTCTCCTCTAGACACCTGTGTGTCCCCGACATTTAGAGCCAATTTCCCAGTTCCTGATCTTTACGCCCGGGCCCCCCTTTTAGGACTAAACCCTGGGGGGCACTTAAAGTGTGCTCCTTGGGATTTTCATTAAACATCTCCCTGCTCAAAAGGGATAGGCACCTACACTTAAAAAAGCTCTTCTCGTTCCTCCTCTGTAGTGTGCACAAGGGGTCCCTCCTCTCCCCGCCAAGCAGTCATCCGAGAACTGCAAACTGCGCCGCTTGGAGGGCGCCGCCTTTTCGAGATACATGGTTGCCTTAGTTCCAAATGCCGCAGCATATCGATGAAAATCGGCAAACAAGTTGCGATGTTACCCAGGGCAGCCCATTCCCAGCCAATCCCATTCCCTTCTATCAAGACCATCCGTCGAACTCTGTGGGTTCTCTCCACGTGAGGAAATTGCACAAACATTCATTAATTTTTATTCCTATTTACTTTTGCCAGCCCCCCACACACACACACGACAAACCAGCTGTTTCCACAACCATCACCTACATCCCTTCCCGGCTTCGGTGGCCAAGCCTTGGAGGTACTGTTCACTTGGATAGATTGCAGTCGTCTTTAAGGAGTCCCCGGGGGAAAAAGCCCAGGGTCAGAATATGGCTTCATGGGTACCCAGTCTATAATACTTTTTTTCGGACCCACTCAGCCCGGTGCTTGGAACGCCTTTAACTCCTTCACATGTGATACCCTGCTTCCCTCACTCTACCACATGGCCACATGTCGCATTATTCCCAAACCTGGTAAGGACTCTAACAATGTTGGGCAGCTACCGTCCTACTCTCTTTATATCTAAATGTAATCTGAAACCGAACCGCATATTTAATTGCCAATTGACTCAACCCCCTCTCTAAATTCCGATAGATTCACCCCGACAAGGTGGGCGTTGTTCCGAGTCAGGGAGGCGCGCGTAATACCTTAAAACACTAACATTATCCATCATGCGCCTTCCCCACAAACTCCGCTTGTGTGCGCCTGTCATTGGATGCGGAGAAGGCCGTTCGAGTTGTATTTCCGTGGCCTTCTCTGCATCACACTCTTCAGCCATCTGGGTCATGGCCCCGTTTCTTACCAGATTCAGCTACTGATATCGCGCCCGCCCATTCCGCCCGTCTCAAGGTTAAGTGTGGCCAGGTCCGCCCCCTTCCTATCTCAAAAGACAAGACAGGTTGCCCCCTGTTCTTCGCTGCTATACTCCGATAATGGAATCGGATGGCCGGCCATCAGGTCCTAATCCGGATATCAAAGGATTTATGATTGGGGCTCGGAGTATAAATTTCGTCCACTTTGCCATGAACTTTTGGGCTACATAACGAACCCACATCTCCCCCCACTCTGATGGCCGAAATCAGACAGCTTTGGAACTGTCAAATTTCAAAATAAACCTTTCTAAATCGAGGTCTTTGGTAATACGGAATATACTGCCCGAAAACAGGCCACCATACAGTCCAATTTTCCTCAATGGTCTAGAAGAGTATCTCGTTCTGGGGTGCACATCTCTGAAGACGATTTGAACTCTTCGCTAGTACCTTCTCCCTCAATTGCGTAAAAGCTAAACCAACCTGGATAACTGGCAAAACAATATTTGTCCGGGTTTGGTAGAAATCAAATTTACTAAAAATAAAAAAATGACTGTTTTCGTCCTAATTCTTATATCTCTTTCAAACCTTCCAACATATCCCTGCTTAGTTTGGAAAACATTTCAAAGATGCTTCACTGCTTTTGTGTTGGACCTGAGCGGAGACCACATAGCGTATGACACATTAACGAGGTCTAAGCTGCGGGGGGTACCAGGGTCCCCGATTGTAGTGTATTAATTTGGCCCTCGCCTACTCGAGTTTTGGCACCTGCCAAATGATTGGGATCAAGTAACTGTGGTCACCTTGGTCAAGACCTTAGTTCTTCGCGTTGGCGGTTCCCCCTGGGACCTGGACCCAGCTCTGGGCGACAATATTCCTTCTCTTTTTGCTTACGACAGACTTTGTCTGTCCTATACCTCTTACAGAAATTCCCCATAACATCTGGCTTATTGACCGTGAGGGCCCCTGTGTGCCACTTACTGATAACACTGACTTCCCTCCTGGTATCTCGCCAAATGTTTTTTTTGGTGGGACAAAGACACCCATGCTCCATGCCTGTGAGTAGTCTCTGAAGGGAAATAAAGAACCCCTTACGAGATCTTTGAGGAACCCAGCCATGCCAATGCCTCATTTCAACATGCACAGCTTTCTCACTTCATTTCATCACAAAGTTCAAAATCCAGGTACCACTTTGACTAGAACCCCTGTACGGCTCTGGTCATCAGTGGTATCGTCCGCAAGCACGAAAGGCATTTCTTTTGTCATTCCTTTAAATTATTGCTCTCTGGTAAAGACGGCTCGCCCCCCCGCCCTCTTACTGTCCTTCAGGTGGAAAGGAGTTGGTCTTTTACTTCACTCCCCTTAATGACCTCTGTTACCGATGACTTCAGGGACGTTGTGGCGTTCCAAACACCAGAGACGTTGCTACAAAATCCCTCTACCCGCTGGGTACAGGTCCCCTACTGCGTGCACAAAAATCTTTTCCATTCCTTTGCCCCGATGTGTGGCTTAGAGGTGTGGAAAGGAAAAGACTATTCTCATGTCTGGTGGATGCTCTGTGCTACTTACTTCTGATATCGGTCCCTATGAAGAAATTGAAGAATATTACTGGGTTCGATCCCGAACACTCCGTAGGCACTGCTGCTCTTCATGATTTCTCTAATATCTGTCGATAGATTCAAAAAATCCCTTCAATAAAGGAACCTGTCAATAGTTATGCGCCCCCCCTGCTGATGGCATGAACAAGCTAGTGATTAGACCTGCTTGTACCCACACTGTGTCCCTTATCTTAAGATGCAGCAGTTTTAAGAAATTACCCGATATTATTATTCATGAGTAGGCTAGCCCCGCCCACTTGACATTATTCACATGTTTCTACCTATTTCAAAGTAATAGGTCTTCTGTTCAGTTGACGTGAGGCGGGGCTAAGCCTCGAGGAGTAGCGGGTTATGAAATAGAAACTGACACTCGAAGGACTCCCTTCGAAATGAATCTTCTGGCTGAAATTGCAGATTGGAGCCTTAAATACCAAAAACTGCAAGCATCTTACAAATAAGGGACACAGCGCTGAAACAGCAGGTCTGACACTACATCTTGTTCTGTCCTTAGCCAGGGGGGCAAAAACTATGTATAGGTTCTCTTATAGCACCTGCTTCACCGAGGTCCAAAAACCAGAAACCGCGCAAATGGAAATCACTTTCCCCAACCTCTTTAGATGAAGGTTTTCGCGAAATTTGGTTGTAAGAACAATGGAGGAGTTGATTTCCCGACCTGACATGAATAAATTCAGTAATACCAGTATCACTGGTCACAGATTCCAAAATTCCACACTCTTTCCTGTGATGTGATCTAAGTTGATGGAGAAGAAGGAAAGTGAATTTACTCATCAGATGAAGAAGATCTCCCTGTAATTACTGGTGTAACTTTCTTATTCCACTTATATGTTGCAAGGCCTGTGTAATATGTATCTACCACTGTAGGTCGGACAAAGTTTGACGTAACATTGCTATGTATACTGATCTTTATTTCACAATAGTAAAAGTGGTTATATATCAAGTCACTATTTGGTGTGATACTTGGTCATTTTTGGAGTATTATTTGTCCATATTGTACATTATGTGTAATATGGTCTTGTATACTGAGATTATGTTGGTAATTTGTATGGATGCAATATGTAACTGTATGACTTTTATTGAGAGGTGAAAGTAAAAGGTCTAGGCGGGGAAAGAAGGTAAGCACTCAAAAGTTTGCTGTTGCCCAGGCTGCTCTTGTTACGCCTCTGCTCACTGCACATATCCTTTTTTCTACTTTATGTTAAAAACCTTGGGAGACAGGATCATCAGGTGTGGCCTTCAAGGTTTTCAAGAAGCCAACCCACATTTGGGGTCACGATGACTTACACACAGCGGGATCCTGTGTGTCAAGACAAACAGAAGTACTAAGGAACCTGTTACTAAGTGGCTACTGTAAATCTGCGGGAAGTCCACAGAAAATTTAATAAAAGTATATTATAAAAGTGATTTGGAGCAATTAGTATTTAGAAAATAATATTTTTTTCCACTGGGCAATTCCTTTAAAATTTTAAATTTGTACATTTTTGATATATAGGGCCCACAACAATTCCAGCTTCTCATATACACCAATTTACTTGTAAGGCGATAAAATTATTATAATATCTTCACAATAGTCTCAAACAAACATGAGGAAAAATATACATAAGCCATCTCTGGTAGTAATGAGACCATTTGCATTTACAGTTTAAGGCACGAGCCTGACCATTGCTCTGCCGTGCTGCATTGTACTCAACTCTAACCATAATCATTTGGTGTGTACATTGTTTATGGTACAAAGTCACATAAACAGAACTTGTATCAACGTTGTGTATTTTGTTAGGGGTAGGTAATACAGTAATTAAATACATTAATTTGTTATACCATACAGAGTGTACACAGCACGGTCAGTCCTCTTAATGGAATTTTCTGAAGACAATGTTACATTTATTGGTTGGTATTTGTTTCAAGACTAATCCCTATAGGAAGTACATATAAGAGTTGGATTTATGACATCTAGAGTAACAGGAAATTACTGGTTTACATCAGTTGATTTTATAGCTAAGTCTTGTTTATAACATGGCTGTCAGGAATTCCATTACATTACTGAATAAAAGAGAAAGGTAATTCGGACCATAAATCAAAATAACTCTTAAAAGGAGTTGCTGGACTAGAAAAAAAAGTTTATTGATTTGTTTCATAAAAACCTACACGAAAAAATGTTTTTTTTGTCCCTAATTCCCACTGTCCAAATGTCATGTTAAAAGCCTCAGTATGATTTGGCATCCTTGTTTGAATAGCAGTGAACAGGGTATATATTTTCACTCTGGGTTTTTTATAAAGGAAAAATGTCTGGCATGAAAGAAGTCTTTAGAATTCTGATTAACTTGTGCAAACCTGGTTTTCTGTTAACTTGTAACCCAGTTACACCACATCGCTACGAACATTTTTAAAATAATAAACCTTATTTCAAATGCAGGTATCTATACCATCAACTGAACTTCTGAGTTAATCTGAGGTTATCCACTCTTATTAAGGACATATTACATAAAGCAAGGTGACATAAGGCCTGCAAGACACATTGAGGATCCAGTAGGTTTTTAAGGGATTTGACATACCCCCACAGAGAATCCACAGGCCCCTACAGTACCTCCAGAATAGATTCTGTTAGCAGTGGCTGACATGCAGATGGACTGGAGACATACAAGGCACCAAAGCAGCAGGCAGAAATCTTAATGGGATAGCTGGCCATGTTCAATCACAGCAGTAGACAGGTATAGTACAGGCAACATAAGATGATGAATTGAAGCTCAAACGATATGCAGTGGGATCAATGATGTTATAAAGTTCTGTAATCTGATCTCCTGGTTCAAAAGATCAGGAAAAGACTAAGGATATGTTCACACGGCTTATTTTGGAGCGCATTTCGCCACGTATTTTGTGGTGTAATGCGCTTAATACGCGGGGAAATGCGCCCCATAACGTACGTAATCCATAGTTCACGATAGAGAAATGATTACGCCTCCTCCCCGCTCATACAGTACGATTATATACTAAATGGAACGTGCAGGAGATGTGACATGTCAATTATTTGCGGCGAATACACGCCGCGAGTAATGCATGTCAATGGGGCCGGTGGGCTGCCGTCCCCCCCGCGCCGCGTATTAGCGCGAGCTCACGTAACACATGTATATGTACTCGGGCACTACTGAACGCGCCCACAGTACACATGTGAACATTACCCTAAGGTGCTTTTCCAAATGGAGGCGTTATTTGTGCGTTTTCAATGCATATTTTTTGTGCAAGGAAGTACAAGCACTTAATGCTGTACATTGACTGCATACACCAATCGCGAAATGCGCTGGTAAAATTGCGGTACTGATGAAAGCACCAAAAGAGAGTAAAAAAAGACCAGTGAGCTTTATGGGTATAAATACCCTGCCTACTGCAGTACAGACAAGTTAGTGGTCAAAGATAGCCAGTTGCTGTAACAAACGTATCCACAAGATGGCGAATTGATTCTAAACAAGTGTAATTCTTTAGAATTTCAGGAAACTTCGTTCGGAAAGTCGAACTTTGGGGTACTTCGGGTGAACGAAGTTGTCTTAATTGATTGAAAAAATGGCGTGCGAGGCACATGGCCTAAACATGGCCAAAGCACTCTGGGAGGAAGAAGGCATAGCCCTGCATACATGTGCAAGAGATGAAGCCAAGCAGAGACCGGCGGTGATCTGTGACGTCACCGCACTATAAATATAAACCTAGCGCAGCCGCTGGGGAGCTCACACTCCTCTCACTGAACTATAGGGGAAGGTGCTGCGCGGTGATAGCGCTTTCTGAAAACGATTTTTATACAGCGATTTTTGTGGGTGTCTCAGCTTGTCTCAAGACTGTTCTCTGAATGTACTATTTCTGATTTTTTGGGTATTTTGATCAGTAAAATCCAGTGTGCGTCCACTGCAGCTGCATATACATTCAATATCCAAGTAGGGATCAAGCCAGTTCCTGTTTATTCATTTAAAGAAACAGCTTTTTACTATACAAATACCACATCATTTTTGGCCGCTGAATTCATTGCGCAATTTTTACATCCAGGGTTAATTAAGCTGTTTTGCTGTTGTGCTGACAAAAATCAACCAGTCTTTATTCACGCCAAATTATATATTTTTTTTTTGGTACCTAAATTCACTAATCAAAGGCAAATAACAACTGTATCTCTTGTTGTGTGGCGTAGAAAACACGCAATTGTAACACGCTATCAAATACTACTATTTGTGCGGCCTCCAATTCATTCTTTGGCGCAATTACATCCAGGGTTAATAAGCCGTTGTTTTGCTGTGTGGCTGACACAAAATAAACCCGTCTTTTTTCAACGCAAATATATTAAATTTTTTTTTGGTAGCCTAATTCACAAGTCATAGGCTAATTAACAACTGAACTTCTTGTTGTGAGCGTAAAACACGCAATTGTAACACGCGACTAGTTTGTGCGGCCAATTCTTTAGCGCAAATTACATCCAGTTTTTGTCTTTGAGGTTTATAGTGGGTAATTAATGCGTTGTTTTGCTGGTGTGCTGACAAAAATAAACCGTCTTTTCGACTCCTACAATAATATATTTTGTTTTTGGGATAGCCTAATTCATCAAGGCAAAGCTAATACAACTGTATCTCTTTTGTGAGCTAGAAAACACGCCAATTGTAACACGCTACAAGCTACTATTTTGTGCCGTCTCAATTCTTAGGCGCAATTTACATCCATGTTAATTAAGCTTGTTTTGCTGGTGTGCTGACAAAATAAACCGTCTTTTTCAACGCCAAAAATAAAAATTTTTTTTTTGGTAGTCCTAATTCACAACAAAGGCTAATTACAACGTATCTCTTGTTGTGTGGCGTAGAAAACACGCAATTGTTAAGAACCATCGCTACTAGTTTGTGCGTCTCAATTCTTTGGCCAATTTACATCCAGGGTTAATTAAGCGTTGTTTTGCTGGTGTGCTGACAAAAAAAACCCCCCTTTTCCAACCCAAATATATATTTTTTTTTTTTTGGTAGCCTAATTCACAAGCAAAGGCTAATTACAACTGTAATCTCTTGTTTGTGGCGTAGAAAAACAAAACAACGCATTGAACCGCTACTAGTTTGTGCGCTCAATTCTTTGCGCAATTTAACATCCAGGGTAATTAAGCGTTGTTTTGCTGGTGGAGCTGACAAAAATAAACCGTCTTTTCAACCCAAAGATATAATATTTTTTTTTTGGTACCTAATTTCACAAGCAAAGCTATTACAACTTATCCTTGTGAGTGGCTATAAAACTCGCAATTGTTAACCACGCTACAAAGCTACTATTTTGTGCGCCAATTCTAGGCGCAAATTTACATCCAGGGTTATTAACGTTGTTTTGCTGGTGGCTGACAAAAATAAACCCGGTCTTTTTCAACCCAAATATATATATTTATTTTTTGGTAGCCTAACTCACAAGCAAAGGCTAATTACGAACTTTCTCTTGTTTGTTCGGAGAAAACACCAATTGTAACGACGCTACACACAAGCTACTATTTGCGGCTCAATTCTTGGCGCAATTACATCCATGGTTCATTAACTTGTTTTGCTGGTGTCTAGACAAAGATAAACCCACTTTTCAACGCCAAATATATATATTTTTTTTGTGTAAGTCCTAATTCACAACAAAGGCTAATTACAACTGTATCCTCTTGTTGTGTGGCGAAAGAAAAACACGCAATTGTAACCACGCCTACAAAGCTACTAGTTTTGTGCGGCTCAAGTGTCTTTGGCGCAATTACATCCAGGGTTAATTAAGCGGTGTTTTGTGGTGTCTGACAAAAAATAAACAGTCTTTTTCCAACGCCAAAAATATATATTTTTTTTTTTGTACCTAATTCACAAGCAAAGCAATTACACACGTATCTCTTGTTTGGTGTGGCGTAGAAAACACGCAATTGAACACGCTAAGAACAAAAACTACTAGTTTGTGCGGCTACAATTCTTGCGCAATTTACATCCAGGGGTTAATTAATCCGTTGATTTGCTGGATGCAGACAAAATAAACCTTCTTTTTCAAACGCCAAATATATATATAAGTTTTTTTTTGGTACCTAATCACAAGCAAAAGGCTAATTACAACTGTAATCTCTTGTTGTGTGCCGTAGAAAACACGCAATGTAACGACGCACTATTTGTGCAGACTCAATTTGCTTTGGCGCAAATTACATCCAGGTTAATTAACGTTGTTTGCTGTGTTGCTGCCAAAATAAACCGTCTTTTTCGACGCCAAATATATAGATATTTTTTCTTTGTAGCCTAATTTCACAAGCAACAGCTAATTACAACTGTAAATCTCTTGTTGTTTGGCGTAGAAAACACGAAACTGAAAAACGCTACAAAGCTACTAGTTTGTGCGCCAATTCTTTGCGCAATTTACATCCAGGTTAATTAAACGTGGTTTTTGCTGGTGTGCCTGACAACAAATAAACCGTCTTTTTCAACGCCAAATATATATAGATTGTTTGGTACCAATTCACAAGCAAAGGCTAGATACAACTGTATCTCCTTTTGTGTGGCGTAGAAACTCGCAATTGAACAACGCTACCTTAGTTTGTGCGGCTCAATTCTTTGGCAGCAATATACATCCAGGGGTTAATTAAGCTTGTTTTGCTGGTTGCTGACAAAAAATAAATCCCTTTTCAACTGCCAAATATAATATTTTTTTTGTAGCCTAATTCACAAGCAAAGGACTAATACAACTGTATCTCTTGTTGTGTGCGTAAAAACCACGCAGTTGTAACACCTACAGAAGCTACTATTTTGTGCGGCCACAATCTGGGCGCAATTTACATCCAGGGTTACATTAACGTTGTTGCTGGAGTGGCTTGACAAAAATAAACCTCTTTTTCAAACCCAAATATATATATTTTTTGTTGGTAGCCTAAATTCACAAGCAAAAGGCTAATAACAACTGTATCTCATTGTTGAGTGCGTAGAAAACACCAATTGTATCACTCTACAAAGCCTACTAGTTTGGTGCGGCTCTATTCTTGGCGCAATTTACATCAGGGTTAATTAAGCTTGTTTTGCTGGTGTGCTGACAAAAATAAACCGTCTTTTTCAACGCCAATTATATTTATTTTTTTTTGGTAGCCTAATTCACAACAGAAAGGCTAATTATCTACTGTATCTCTTGTAAGTTGGCCGTAGAATAAACCAATTGTAACACCTACTAGTTGTGCGCTCATCTTTGCGCATTTACATCCAGGGTAAATTAAGCGTTGATTTGCTGTGTGCTGAACAAAAATAAACGCTTTTTCAACGCCAAATATGATAATTTTTTTGGTAGCCTAATTCTACAAGCAAGCGAAATACAACTGTACTCCTTGTTGTGTGTCGAGAAAACACGGCAAATTGTAACACGCTACTACAAAGCTACTAAGTTTTGCGGCATCTACTGCTTGGCTGCAGATTTACATCCATGGGGTTGAATTAAGCGTTGTTTTGCTGGTGTTCTGTCAAAAATAAACCGTCCTTTTTCAACTTCCAAATATATATTATTTTTTTTTGGTAGCCTAATTCACAAGCAAAGCTAATTACAACTGTATCTCTGTGTGTGTGGCGTAGAAAAACACGCAATTAAACACCTACAAAGCTACTAGTTTGTTCCACTCAATCTTTGGCGCAATTTACAACCAGGTTAATTAAGACTTGTTTTTGCTGGTGTTGCTGACAAAAATAAACCGTCTCTTTTTCAACGCCAATATATATCTAATTTTTTTGGTAGCCTAAATTCACAAGCAAAGGCTAATTACAGACTGTAAGACTTTTTGTGGTGTAGAATACACGCAATTGTAACACCTACTAGTGTGTGCGGCTCAATTCTTTGTGGCCAATTTACTCCAGTTAATTAAACGTTTTTTGCTGTGTGCTGACAAAATGAAACCTCTTTTTTTCAACCCAAATATATATATTTTTTTTTGGTAGCCTAATGCACAAGCAAAGCCAATTACCTACTGTATCTCTTGTTGTGTGGCTGTAGAAAACACCGCAATTTGTAACACCTACAAAGCTACTAGTTTGTCGGACTCAATTCTGATGGCGCAATTTACATCCAGGGGTTAATTAAGTCTCTGTTTGTGCAGTGTCTGACAAAAATAAACCGTCTTTTTCAACCCTAAATATATATATTTCTTTTTTTTGGTAGCCTAATTCCACAAGCAAACTAATTACATCTATCTCTTTTTGTGGCTGTAGAAACACCAATATGTAACACGCAACAAACTCACTATTTGTGCGGACTCAATTCTTTGTGGCGCAATTTACATCCAGGGGTTAATTAAGCGATGTTGCTGGTGTGCTGACAAAAATAAACCGTCTTTTTTCAACTACCAAATATAATATATTTTTTGTGGTAGCCTATTCACCAAGCAAAGGCTAATTACAACTGATCTCTTGTTGTGTGGCGTAGAAAACACGCAAATTGTAACACCTACAAAGCTACTAGTTTGTGGCGGCTCAATCTTTGCGCCATTACATCCAGGGGTTAAGTATGCGATGTTTATTGCTGTGTGCTGACAAAAAGAAACCGTCTTTTCAACGCCAAATAGATATATTATTTTTTTTGGTAGCCTAATACGACAAGCAAAGGCTAATTACAACTGTATGTTCTTGTGGTTGCTAAAAATACACGCAAGTGTAACACGCTAACATAGGTTTCGCTCATTTCTTTGGCGCAATTAACATCCGGTTAATTAAGCGTGTGTTTTGCTGGTGTGCTGACAAAAATAAACTCTTTTCAACTCCCAAAATATATATTTTTTTTTAGTACCTAATTCACAACAAAGGCTAATTACAACTGTATCTCTTGTTTTGTGCGTAAAAACACCATTGTAAACACCTACAGTTTGTGCGCTCAATTCTTTGGCGCAATTTACATCCAGGGGTTAATTACGCATTGTTTTGCTGGGTTTGCTGACAAAAATAAACCGTCTTTTTCAACCCAATATATATATTTTTTTTGGTAGCCTAATTCACAGAAGCAAAAGGCTAATTACAACTGTAATCTCTTGTTGTGTGGCGTGAGATAACACGCGAATTTTGTAAACACGGCTCCAAAGCTACTAGTTTGTGCGCGCTCATTCTTATGGCAGCAATTTACATCAGGGTTAATTAAGCGTTGTTTTGCTGTGTGGCAGACAAAAATAAACGTCTTTTTCACGCCAAATAGATATATTTTTTTTTGAAGCCTTATTCACAACAAAAGCAAATGTACAAACAGTATCTCTTGTTGTGTGCGTAAAACAAACACGCAATTTGTAACTCCCACTATTTTGGCGGCTCAATTCTTTGCGCAATTTACATCCAGGGGTTTAATTAAGCGTTGTTTGCTGGTGGCGACAAAAATAAAACGTCTTTTTCAACGCCAAATATATATAAATTTTTTTTGGTAGCCAAATTCACAACAAAAGCTATTACAATGTAATCTCTTTGTTGTTGGCGTAAAAACACCAATTGTAACGACCTACAAAGCTACTTATTGGTCGCATCGAGTATTCTTTGGCGCAATTTAGCATCCAGGGTGTAATTAACGTTGTTTTGCTGGTGTCCGACAAAAATAAACCGTCTTTTTCAACGCCAAATATATATATTTTTTTTTTGTAGCCTAATTAACAAGCAAAAATGTAATTACAAACTGTATCTCTTGTTTTTGTAGGCGTAAAAACACGCAAATGTAACACCACTTTTGTGCGCTCAATTCTTTGGCGCATATTTTACATCCAGGTGTTTAAGTTAAGCGTTGTTTGCTGGTGCTGACAAAAATAAACCGTCTTTTGTCAACACCGAAAGATATACAATTTCTTGTTAGCAAAATTCACAAGCGAAGGTTAATTTTTTAAAAAGCCTGTATTGTGCTTTTACATTTAGTAAAACCACAGTGCTTGTAAACGACACATACAAAGTATATTTTTCCCAGCCATTTGTGGACGCAATTTACTAACCAAGTTTACCAAGCTGTTACGGGGTTCATTTGGAGTCAAAAACAGGTATATTTATCATATAACAAAAGCTTCATCAAACATGTCTGTACATTTTAAACAAAACGTATGTCAACAGAGAGGTGGCAGCTCTGCAACTGCAGTGGGCATGGCACAAAACCCATTTCTGAACGGCCCAGGTCGCAGCACACAAGGACGTCGCAGCAGGGTCACTCGGTGAGTGCCCACAACTGCCTGCTTGTCATCTAGCGGCCGTGTTGTTTGTTCAGCAACCCAAAGGTTCCTTGATTTGTTGACTATGTCCTCCCTCTTCCTCCCAATGACATCTGACAACCCCAGACAAGATCTGGGAAACTCAGACACAACACTAGTTGGCATGCCCGGGAGCGGGTCAGCGCCCACACCTGTCCTCTACCCGCCTCTTCTCATCCAGTTTCCCTCATCAGATCTACTATTGGGCTGGGATCACGCCCACTATATACGAGGATGACAATTTGAGAGGGGCATCACAGCTACGTGGACAGCGAAGATATTGGGGCCAATACCCCACTTTCTGCAGAAGGCGGAAAGTATAATTGAATGCATGGAGCATGTGGGTGAGAGTCAGCCCGGCTTACCAAACCGTGATGAGACCAGTAGTGACGATGAAACACAAATCAGAATGATGATGTAGCCGACCGCACTTGAGAGCCGGTGAAGCAGGCTTCATCATCGCAGAGAAAGGGCGTCAGCTTGCGCGTCAGCAACGTTGCACCAGCAAAGTGGGTGTGTGCCTGAGTCAGCAGGTAGCAGCAGTGTGAGGTCGGGACCAAGCGGCCAACGGGGTAGAAAACCCGCACTGATGACTACTGGCCGCCGCTGCCACGATCCTGACGTCCCCTGTGCCGCACGGTCCGTGGACCTGCAAGGCGGTGTTCCTACCACCGTGGCCGATTGGCTTCCCGACCTCACACTGCCTGCTACCCTGCTGGAGACATCACGGCCACACAACCTCACTTGCGGCTGCAGCGATCCGCTGCCTGACCGCAAGCTGACCCCTCTTCTCCTGACATGATGAAGCCCTTCTTCACCCCTCACAAGTGCGGTCAGGCTTAACAATCATCACTATTTGTGTTTCATCGTCACTACTGTCCTCGATCACCGTCTTGGTGAAGCCGAGGTCAGACCTCTCACCACATGACCTCCATGCCACGCTCCACATCTATACTTTGCCGCCTACTGCAAGAAGCGGGATATTGGCCCCATTTCTTCGCTGCCCAACCCGTAGCTGCTGACTGCCCTCCTCAAATTGATCATCCTCGCTATATAGTGGCCGCTGAAGCCCAACCACATATAGATCCCCGGCTGAGGGGAACTGGATGGACAGAGCGGGCTGAGGACAGTGAGGGCCGCTGACACCGCTCCCTGGCCCATAGCCAACTAGTTTTGAGTGTCTGAGGTTCCCACCGACTCTTGCTGGTTTGTCGAATGTCATCTGGAGAAGAGGATGACCTAGTCAACCACTCAAACCCTTGGTGCCTGAACAACACACGGCCGCTAAGATGACAGCGGCATTGTGGCCTGCGTACCGAGTGACCCCTGCTGCGAGGGGACGTCCCCTATTGCTGTTGCACGACCTGGGCCCGTTCAGAAATGTTTGTGCCACTGCCACTCACCTAGTTGCAGGCCTGCCACCACTCTGTCTGACATAACTGTTTGTTTTCTTAAATGTTACATACACTGTTTTGATGAAGCTAACGTATAGATAAATATACACCCTTTTTTTGACCTCCAATATGTGAACCCATAACAAGCTTTGGCGTAAACCTTGGATATAAATGCCTCCACAAATGCCAGAAAAATTTACTTTATGTGTCGTTTGACAAGCACTGTGTGTTTTTACTAAATGGTAAAAGCACAAACAGGCTTAATTAACCTTCGCTTGTGAATTACGCAACAAGAAAAAAATTATATATTCGTGGTTGAAATAAGACGGTTTATTTTGTCCAGCACACCACAAAGACAACGCTAATTAACCCTGATTGGTAAATTGCTCAATAGAATAGGAGCCGCACAAACTATAGCGTGTTACAAATTGCGTTTATCTACGCCACACAACAGAGATACAGTTGTAATTAGGCCTATCATTGTGAATTATGCTACCAAAAAAAAAATAATATATTTGGCGTTGAAAAAGCGGTTTTATTTTTTGTCACACACCACAAAACAACCTTAATTAACCCCTGTGTAAATTGCGCCAAAGAATTGAGCCGCCACAAACTAGTAGCATTTTGTAAGCGGTTACAATTGCGTGTTTTCTACCCACACAACAAGAGATACAGATTAAATGAGCCCATGCTTGTAATTAGGCTACCAAAAAAATATATATATTTTGGCGTTGAAAATGACTGTTTAAATTTTTTGTCAGCACGACCACAAAACAACGCTTAATTAACCCCTGGATTAAAATTGCGCCAAAGAATTGAGCCGCACAAACTATAGCAGGTTACAATTTGCGTGTTTTTCCTACCCACACACAAGAGATACAGTTGATAATTAAGCCTTTGCTTGTGAATTAGCTACCAAAAAAATATCTTCTATTTGGGCGTTGAAAAAGACGTTTATTTTTGTCAGCACACACAAAACAACGCTTAATTAACCCCAGATGTAAATGCCCAAAGAATTGAAGCCGCACAACTATAGGCTTTGTAGGCGTGTTACAATTGCGTGTTTTCTACCCACATCAACAAGAGATACAGATGTAATTAGCCTTTGCTTGTGATGAGCTTCCAAACAAAAAAATATATTATTTGGCGTTGAAAAGACGTTTATTTTTGTCACACACCAGCAAAACAAAAGCTTAATTAACCCCTGATGTAAATAGCGGCCTAAGAAAAGAGCCGCACAAACTATTAGCGTGTTACAATGTGCGTGTTTATCTACGCCACAGCAACAAGAGATACAGTTTAAATAGCCTTTGCTTGTGAATTAGCTACCAAAAAAAAATAAGTATAATTGGCCGATGAAAAAAGAACGTTTAGTTTTTATCAGCACGACAGCAAAAACAACCTTAATTAACCCCTGTATGTAAATTGCGCCAAAGAATTGAGCCGCACAAAACTAGTAGCGAGTTACAATTGCGTGTTTTCTAACCGCCACACACAAACATACAGTTGTAATTAGCCTTTAGCTATTGTGAATAGGCCACAAAAAAAAAAATATATATTTGGCTTTTAAAAAGACGGTTTATTTTTGACAGCACACCAGCAAAACAACGCTTAATTGCCCCTGGATGGTAAATGCGCCAAGAGAATTGACCGCACAAACAGTAGTCTTTGTACGTGTTACAATTGCGAGTTTTCTACCCCCACAACAAGAGATCAGTTTGTAATAAACCTTGCTTGTGAATTAGGCTACCAAAAAAAACTATATATAATTTGGCGTTGAAAAAGACGGTTTATTTTTGTCAGCACACAGCAAAACAACCTTAATTAACCTCTGGATGTAAATTGCCCACAGAATTGAGCCGTAAAAACAAACTAGTACATTGTAGCGAGTTTACAATTGCGTGTTTTCTACGCCACAACAACAAGAAGATACAGTTGTATTAGCCATTGGCTTGTGAATTAGCTACCAAAAAAAAATATATATAATTTGGCTTTGAGAAAAGACGGTTTAATTTTTGTCAGGCACACCAGCAAAAACAACCTCGATTAACCCCTGGATGAAAATTGCGCCAAAGAATTGAGCCGCACAACACTAGTATCTTTGTAGCGTGTTACAATTGCGTGTTTTCCTACGCCACACAACAAGAGAGACAGGTTGTAATATTAGCCATTTGCTTTGAATTAGCTACCAAAAAAAAATATATTATTTGGCGTTGAAAAAGACGTTTATTTTCGTCCAGCACACCAGCAAAACAACGACTTAAAATAAACCCTGATAAATTGCTCCAAAGAATTGAGCCGCACAAACGATAGCGTGTTACAATTCGTGTTTTCTACACCACACAATCAAGAGACATACGAGTTGTAATTAGCTCATGCTTTGTTGAAATTAGGCTACCAAAAAAAAATAATATATATTGGCGTTTGAAAAGACGAGTTTATTTTTGTCAGCACACCACAAAACAGACACTTTAATAAACCCCTGGATTAAATTTGCGCCAAGAATTGAGCCGCACAACACAGTAGCTATAGTAGCGTGTGTTACAATTGCGTGTTTCTACCACAAACAAAATACATTGTAATTACTTGCTTGTGAATTAGGGCTCCCAAAAAAAAATTTATATATTTGGCGTTGAAAAACGTGTAGTTTTTGTCAAGCACACCACAAAACAACGCTTAATTAACCCCGATGTAAATGCGCCAAAAGAATGAGCCGCACAAACTAGTAGCTTTGTAGCGTGTTACAATTGCGTGTTTTTTCTACGCCACACAACAAAGAAACAGTTTGTAATTAGCCTTTGCTTGTAATTAGGCTACCAAAAAACAATATATAATATTGGCGAGTTAAAAGCCGGTTTATTTTTGCACACTACCAGCAAAACAACCTTAACTAACCCCTGGATGTAAATCGCCAAAAATTGAGAGCCGCACAAACTTAGTACGTGTTACAATTAGCGTGTTTTCTTCTACGCACACAACAAGAATACAGTTGTAAATAGCTTTGCTTGTGAATTAGGCTACCAAATAAAAAATTTATATATTTGGCGTTAAAAAGACGGTTTTTTTTGTCAGCACACCACAAAACAACGCTAATTAACCCCTAGGATGTAAATTGCGCCTAAGATGAGCCGCACAAACTAGTAGTCTTTGGTAGCGTGATTACAATTTGCTGTTCTAACGCCACACACAAGAATACATTCATGGAATTAGCCTTTGCTTGGAATTAGGCTACCAAACAAAAATATTATATTTGGCGTGAAAAAGACGTATTATATTTGTCAGCACACCAGCTAAAACAACGCTATAATTAACCCCTGGATTAAATTGCTCCAAAGAATTGAGCCGCACAAACTAATAGCTTTGTAGCGTGTTACAAGTGCGTGTTTTCGACGCCACCCCACAAGAGATTCCGATGTAATTAGCCTTTGCTTGTGAATTAGGCTACAAAAAAAAATATAATTATTTGGCGTTGAAAAAGACGTTTATTTTGTCGCATACACCCGCAAAACAACGCTTAATTAACCCCTGATTAAATTGCGGCCAAAGAATTGACCCGCACAAACTATAGCGTGTTGACAAATGCGTTATTCTACGCCACACAACAAAGATCACAGTTGTAATTAGCCTTTGCTTGTAATTAGGCTACCAAAAAAAAATATATATATTTGGCGTTTGAAAAGACGTTTATTTTTGTCAGCACACCATCAAAACAACGCGTAAGTTAACCCCGGAATGAAAATTGCCGCCAAGAATTGACCGACACAAACTATACTTTAGCGTGTTACAATTGCTGGTTTTCTACGACCACACAACAAGAGATAAAGTTGTAATTAGCCATTGCTTGTGAATTAGGCAACCAAAAAAATAAATATTTGCGTCGTAAAATACGGTTATTTTTGTTCAGCACACCAGCAAAACAACGCTTAATTAACCCCTGGAGATTAATTGCGCCCAAGAATTGAGTCGCACAAACTAGTACGGTTACAATTCGTGTTGTCTACGCCACACAACAAGAGATACAGTTGTAATTAGCCTTGCTTGTGATTAGGCTACCAAAAAAATATAAATATATTAGGCGTTGAAAAAGACGTTTATTTTTTGTCAGCACACCAGCAAAACCACGCTTGAATTAACCCTGGATGTAAATTGCCGCCAAGAATTGATACGCACAAACTTAGTAGCCTGTAGCGAGTACAATTGCTGTTTTCTACGCCACACAGACAAGAGATTACATGTTGTGTACATTAGCCCATTGCTTGTGAAATAGGCAACAAAAAAAATATATATATTTGGCTTGAAAAAGACGGTTTAATTTTTGTCAATCACTACCAGCAAAACAACGCTTAATTAACCCGGATTAACTGCGTACCATAGATTGAGCCGCACAAACTATACTTGGTAGCGTTTACAATTGCGTGGTTTCTACGCCACATCAACAAGTGAATACAGTGTAATTAGCCTTTGCTTGAATTAGGCTTACCAAAAAAAAATAATATATTTGCGTTGAAAAAGACTGATTATTTTTTGTCAGCACACCACAAAACAACGCTAATTAACCCATGGATGTTAAATTGCGCCAAAGAATTTGACCGCACAAACTAGTAGCTTTTAGCGGTTTACAATTGCGTGTTTTCTACCCACACAACAAGAGATACATTTTGTTATTAGCCTTTGCTTTTGAATTAGGCTACCAAAAAAAATATATATATTTTGGCCGTTGAAAAAGACGGGTTATTTTTGTCATGCACACCAGCAAAACAACGCTTAATTAACCCCGGAAATGTAAAATGCGCCAAAGAATTGACCGCACAAACTAGTAGCTTGTAAGCGTGTTAACAATTGCGTGTTTTTCTACCCACACAACAAGAGAATCAGTTGTAATTGCCTTATGCTTGTAATATGCTACCAAAAAAAAATATATATATTTGACGTTGAAAAAGAACGGTTTATTTTTGTCAGCACACCAGCAGAAACCACGCTTAATTAACCCCTGATTGTATATTTGCGCCAAAGAATTGAGCCGCACAAACTAGTAGCTTGTTACATTTTTGTTTTTTCTACGCCACACAACAAGATATACTGTGTAATTACCTTTTTGCTTGTGAAATAGGCTGAGCCAAATAAAAAAAAATAATTTTATATATTTGCGTTGAAAAAGACGGTTTATTCTATGTCAGCACGACCAGCAAAACACGCTTAATTAACCCCTGGATGTAAATGTCGCAAAAGAATTGATGCCGCACAAACTATACGTGTTACAATTGCGTTTTTCTACGCACACAACAAGAGATACATAGGTAATTAACCATTGCTTGTGAATTAGGCTACCAAAAAAAATAATATATTTGGCGGTTAAAAAGAACGTTTAATTTTTGGTCACCACACCACAAACAACCGTTATTAACCCCTGGTTGTAATTGCGCCAAAGATTTGAGCCGCACAAACTATTAGCTTTGTAGCGTGTTACAATTGCGTGTTTTTCTACGCCACACAACAAGAGATACAGTTTGTAATTACCTTTGCTTTGAATAGCTACCAAAAAAAAATATATATATTTGGCGTCGAAAAAGACGGTTTTATTTTTGTCAGCACACCAGCAAACAACGCTTAAATAAACCCCTGTGATGTAATTTGCGCCAAAGATTGAGCGCACAAACTAGTAGCGTGTTACAATTGCAGTCTTTCTACGCACACAACAAGAGAAACAGTTGAATTAGCCTTTGCTTGTGGAAATAGGCTACCAAAAAAAAATAAATATATTTTGCCCGTTGAAAAAGACGGTTTATTTTTGTCAGCACACCACAATATATCAACGCTTAATTAACCCCTGTATTAAATTGCGCCTAAGAATTGAGCCGCACAAACTATAGCTGTGTACTTATACAATTGCGTGTTTTCTACTCCACACAAACAAGAAAACATTTAATTAGCCTTTGCTTGTGAATTAGGCTACCAAAAATAAATATATAATTTGGCGTTAAAAAGACGGTTATTTGTCAGCACACCACAAAAAAACCCGCTTTTATTAACCCTGGATGTAAAATGCGCAATAGGAAAATCAGCAGCCCAAAAATGAAGTGGTAATTTGTATTGTAAAAACGCTTTTTCTTTAAATGAATACAACAGAACTGCTTAGTGATCCCACTTGGATATTGCATTATATGCAGCTGCAGTGGACGCACACTGAATTTCAGATCCAATACCCCAAAAAAATCAGAAATAGAACATTCAAAACAGTCTCTGAGACAATCGAGACACCCCACAAAAATCGCTGTATAAAATCAGTCTTCAGAAGCCTCTATCACCCGCAGCAGCAACCTTCCCAAACAGATACATGAAGGAGTGTGAGCTCCCCGGCGGCGCTCGGTCTTATATAGTTGCGGGAGACTGTCACAGAACCCCGGTCTCTGATTGCTTCATCTCTGCACATGTCAATGCAGTCTATGCCCGTCTTCCTCCCAGAGTGCTTTGCCCCATGGTAGCGCCATGTGCTCGCAGCCCTATTATCAATCCAAAGCACACTTCGTTCACCCGAAGTACCCCAAAGTTCGACTTCGTTCCGGAACCGAAGTTTCCCTGAATTCTAAACGAATTCCACTTCGGTAGAATCAATTCGCCCATCTCTAGTGGATACGTTTGTTACAGACAACTGGTCATCCTTTGACCACCAACATTGTCTGTACCTGCAGTAGGCAGGTTTAATACCCATAATGCTCACTGGTCTGTTTTTTCTCTCTTATGGTGCTTTCACACAGTACCGCAATTTTACCGCGATTTTTGCCGCGATTGGTGTGCAGTAATGTACAGCATTAAGTGCTGTACCTTCCTGCACAAAAAAATCATTGAAAAACGCACCAAAAACGCACCATATGAATGCACCCTTAGTAATTCACTGATGTACTCTAGGGGCGCGTACATACGTGCCGCATACAACATGTTTTACGTGAGCCGCGCTGAAACCGCCCGGGGGGACGGCCGCCCAAGCCAGGGGCCACATTGACATGCATTACTCCGGCGTGTATTCGCCGCAAATAATTGACATGTCACATCTCCCTGCACGGTACAATACTATAAACGTACTGTAATGAGCGGGAGAGGAGCGTAATCCATAGTTCTCTATGAGAACTATGATTACCGAAATTATGGCGCATTTCCACTATTAAGCGCAGTACACCGCAAAATATGTGGCGAAATGCTCTCCAAAATAAGGCCTGTGGAACAATCTTAGTCTTTTCTCTGATTCTTTTGAACCAGGAGAGCAGATACCAGAAACGTTATAAGCATCATTGATCCCACCTGCATATTGTCTGCAGCTCAATATCATCACATCTTCTGTTCGCCTTGTACTATACCTGTCTACTGCTGTGATTGAACATGGCCAGCTATCCCATTAAGATTTCTGCCTGCTGCTTTGGCCTTTTATGTATCCATCCATCTGCAGTCAGGCCACTGCTAACCAGAATCATTCTGGAGTACTGTAGGGCCTGTGGATTTCTCTGTGGGGTATGTCAAATTCCTTAAAAAGCCTACTGGATCCTCATATATTTCTTGCAGGCCTTATGTCCACCTCTTTATGAGATAGGTCCTTAAATTAGATGATAACCTCAGGATGAAATCAGAATTCATTGATCGGTAGAATACCTCATTGAAATAAGGTTTATTATTAAAATGTTCAGTACGAGTGAGTAACTGGGTTTTCTACAATTAACAGAAAACCAGGTTTGCACAAGTTAATCAGAATTCTAAAGACTTCTTTCATGCCAGACATTTTTTCCGTAATAAAAAAACCCAAGTGAAAATATTACCTTGGTGGGTTGTTCCTGCTATGCAAACAAGGATCCAAATCATACTAGGCTTTTAACAGTGACATTTGACAGTGGAATTAGGACAAAAACACATTTTTTCCGTGTAGGTTTTTATGAAACAAATCAATAAACTTTTTTTTCTAGTCCAGCAACTCCTTTTAAGAGTTATTTTGATTTATGGTCCGAATTACCTTTCTCTTTTATTCAGTAATGTAATGGAATTCCTGACAGCCATGTTATAAACAAGACTTAGCTATAAAATCAACTGATGTAAACCAGTAATTTCCTGTTACTCTAGAGGTCATAAATCCAACTCTTATATGTATTCTTTAGGGAATAGTCTTAGAAACAATACACCACATAAACTGTACATTGTCATCAGAATTCCATTAAGAGGACTGACCGGGCTTTACACTCTGTACTTTATAAATACAAATTAATTATTTAATACTGGTATTCACCTACCCTAACAAAATACACAACGTTGATACAAGTTCTGTTTATGTGACTTTGTACCATAAACAATGTACACACAAATGATTCATGTTAGAGTTGAGTGCAATGCAGCACGGCAGAGCAATGGTCAGGCTCGTGCCTTAAACTGTAAATGCAAATGGTCTCATTACTACCAGAGATGGCTTATGTATATTTTTCCTCATGTTTGTTTGAGACTATTGTGAAGATATTATAATAATTTTATCGCCTTACAAGTAAATTGGTGTATATGAGAAGCTGGAATTGTTGTGGGCCCTATATATCAAAATATGTAACAAATTTAAAAGTTTACAAGAATTGCCCAGTGGAAAAAAATATTATTTTCTAAATACTATCGCTCCCAAATCACTTTTATAATATACTTTTATTAAATTTTCTGTGGACTTCCCGCAGATTTACAGTAGCCACTTAGTAACATGTTCCTTATACTCGTTGTCTGACACACAGATCCAGCCTTGGCAAGATCCCATGTGAACCAAAGTGGGTTTGCTTTCATGAAAACCTTTGAAGCCACACCCTGATGATCCTGTCTCCCAAGGTTTTTAACATAAAGTAGAAAAAAGGATATGTGCAGTGAGCAGAGGCGTAACAAGAGCAGCCTGGGCAACAGCAAACTTTTGAGTGCTTACCCTTCTTTCCCCGCCTAGACCTTTTACTTTCACCTCTCAATAAAAGTCATACAGTTACATATTGCCATCATACAACTACCAAATAAATCCCAGTATACCAAGACCAATATTACCAATAATGCTACCACATAAGGACCAAATAATACCTCCAAAACATGACCACGTATCACCACCAAATAGTGACTGAATAATAACCACTTTACTATTGCTGAATAAAGATCAGTATACAAAGACAATGTTACCGTCAAACATTGTCCGTACAGTGGTAGATACCAATATTACACAGGCCCTCTGCACACATATAAGTGAATACAGAACAGTTACATCCAGTAACTTACAGTGACTTCTTCTCTGATGAGTAATTCACTTTCCCTTTTCTTCTCCATCCATCTTAGATCACCATCACCAGGAAGAGTGGGGAATTTTGGAAACGTGACCAGTGATACCAGGTTTTACTGAATTTATCTAATTGTTCAGGAGTTCGGGAAATCAACTCCTCCATTCGTCTTACAAACCCAATTTCCGCGAACCATTCATCTAAAGACGGTGGGAAAGCTGATTTCCATTTGCGCGGTATCACTGTTTTGGCGGCCTGAAGCAGGTGCTTAAATAGAACCTATCACATAGTTTTTGCCCCCCTGGCTAAGGACAGAACAAGCTAGTGTCAACCGCTGGTTTCTAGCGCTGTGTCCCTTATTCTGCAGATGCTGCAGTTTTCGTTGTATTAAGGCTCCAATCTGCAATGTTTCAGCCAAAGAGTCATTCGAAGATCCTTCAAGTGTCAGTTTAATTCAAACCCCGCCCTACCTGAGCTAGCCCCGCCACTCAACTGAAAAACCTATTACTTGAATAGGTAGAAACATGTGAATAACTGTCAGTGGCGGGGCAGCCTACTCCAAATAAAATTTAAGGGAAATTCTCCTAAAACTGCTGAGCATCTTAAGAATAAGGGACCAGTGAGCTGGGTACAGCAGGTCTAACACTAGCTTGTGCTGCCCTCAGCCAGGGGGGCATAACCTATGTGACAGGTTCCCTTTAAGAAGGGATTTTTTGAATCTATCGACAGATATAGGAATCATGAAGAGCAGCAGTGCCTCCGGAGTGCTCGGGATCAAAACCCCAGTAATTTTCTTCCTAATTACTTCTAGGACCGAAATCCAAAGCTAATACACAAGCATCCCCACCAGACATGAGACCATAGTCCACTTTTCCTTTCCACACCTCTAGCACACATCCGGCAAAGGGAAGAATTTGTTGCAAGCCCGTAGGACCCGTACCTGCGGAAGAGGATTTTTGTAGAAGTCTCCTGTGTTTGGACGCCACCAACTCCCAAGTCATCGTGAACCAGTGGTCCCCATTTAAGAGGAGTGAAGTAAAGACCCAACTCCTCTTCCCACCTAAGACAGAAAGAGGGCGGGGGGGAGCCCGTCTAACCAGAGAGCAAAAATTTATAAAGGAATGACAAAGAATGCCTCGTGCGGACGATACCACTGCTGACTCAAAGGCCGTAAGGGGTCTAGCCAAATGGTACCTGGATTAACTTGGGAAAGATGTTGAAAATCTGAGCAAGTTGAAATAGGCTTGGCATGGGCTGGGTTCCCTCCCAAAGATCTCCTAAGTCTTAATTTCCCTTCAGAGACCACCTGACAAGGGCAAGGAGTTTTTTTGCCCCCACCAAAAAAAAAACTTTTTGGCGGATCCCCAGGGGGGAAGTCAGTGTTTCAAAAGGGGCACACAGGGGCCCCACGGCAATAAGCGTTTTGAATTTTCTGAAGAGTATAGGCGACAAAGTCTGTCTACGAAAAAAGAAAGGGAATTTGTCCCCAGAGGGAGCCCCGGTCCAGGGAAAAACCGCCACGCGGAAAAAACAGGCCCTCCCCAAGGTACCCACAGCTTCCTATCCCCATCATTGGCCAGCCAAAACCTTTGAGGGCGAGCCAATAAAAAACCAAATCGGAACCTGTCCCCCCCAACCTTAGCTTCTTTAAAAAGTGTCATAGCTATGCGTGGTCTCCCTCGACCACACAAAACCCGTGAAGCTTTTTTTAAAAATTTTTTCCAAAATAACGGGGATATGTAGGGGAAAAGGTTTGAAAGAGATATAAGAACTTAGGAAAAGAACAGTTTTTTTAGTAAATGATTCCCAAAACCCCGGGACAATTCCTTGTTTGCCATTTTCCCGGGGCCTGTTTAGTTTTACGCAATAGAGGGAAAGGGGTTCTAAAAGCTTCAAAGGTCTTGAGAGTGCCCCCCCAGATACGAGATACTCCTTGACCACTTGAAAGGGAAAATGGACTGTTGGAGGCCTTTCTCGGGCAGTAATTTCGATCCCAAGACCTCTTTAGAAAGGTTTTTTTAAATTTGACCATTTTCCCAAATTTTTCTGATTTCGGCCACAGAGCTGGGGGGGAGTATGTGGGTTCGAATGTAAAAAAAATTTCATCGGCAAACCCCGAAATTTAACCCCAGCCCCAACTAACCCCTTTGAATCCGGATTAGACCTGAGGGCCCGCCATCAATTTCCCCTTTATCAGGACGATGCAGCAAGACAGGGGGAAACCCCTGCACCCCTTTGAGATAAGAAGGGGCGACAGGGCCCATTAACCTTGGCGGGCGGAGGGCGGCGATACAGAGCTGCAATTTTGGCAAAAACGGGCCAAAAACCCAGATGGGTGAGAGTTTGATGCGAGAAGGCCCGAAATACATCGAACGCCTTTCCCTCCAATACAGACCCAAGCGGAGTCTTTTGGGGGGCGCCAATATGGATAAATTTTCTAGTGTTTTAAGCTTTAACGGCGCCTCCCGCTCGGAACAAAGCCCACCTTGTCCGGGTGAACTATCGAATTTAAGAGGGGGTTGAGTCTATTGGCAATTAATTTTGCGTAGCGTTTCAGATCTACATTTAGTAAAGAGATAGGACGGTAGCTGCCACAACATTGGGGTCCTTACCGGTTTTGGGAATAATAGCACATTCCCAAATTTGGGGCTTGGGCAGGGAATGGGTATCAACGTGATGGATTTAAAAGGCGCCACAACAGGGCGGGTGGGTCCCAAAAGTTTTTAAATGGTCCCATAAAGCCTTTGACCCTGGTTTTTCCCCCCCCGGGAGATCCTTAATGACCGACTGCAACCCCATCAAAGGGGTATTTCCCCCCAAAGGGCCTTGGCCCCCCGAACGGGATGCTGGGGGATGGTGTGGAAAATCCGGTTGGTGGGGGGGGAAGGGGGTGGCAAATTGTACAACGAAAAAAATTAAAGGGAAATTTTGCATTTCCTCAGGGGATTAAACCACAGAGTTCGAGATTTTGATAGAAGGAACAGGGATTGGCCCTCGGGGAAGGACTGCCGGGCAAACACCCGCCACACTTTTTCCCTTTCATAGAATATCTGCGGCATCTCTGAAAAAGGGAAAAACCCCATGAAACTCAAAAAGGCGGCGCACCTCCAAGCGCGCAGTTTGCAGTTCTCGATGCCGGGGGGGAAGGGCCCCCTTGTGCATCCCCCCAGGTAAACCGAGAAAGGGGGTTTTTAAGGGTACCCGCCCTATCCTTTTGAGCATGGAGCCTTTTAATAAAAATACCAGAGCACATTTTTAAGGCCCCCCTTGGTTATTCCTGAAGTGGGCCCCGAGGGTGAAGAGTCAGGAAGGGGGAAATCTGCTCTAAATGTCGGTGACAACAGAGTGTCTAAAGGAGAACTCATTTAACCCCAAATTTCCAGCCTCTCTCGTGTGGCCGAATCAAAGGGGAACAAAACACTGAGGGGGGTCAACCACAAAATGTTCCCAATGGAGGTAGAAACAACATGGGTAAGGCAAAGCGGGGAAATTTTTTAGTCCAGGGGGTTTATAGGACCCGGGGGGGGGGGGAAGAAAGTATTTCCCTATAAGGGATGTAGACCTCCGGGCATCCAGCGGGAGTACGAAAGGGTTTTTTCACCTTTTTAAAAGTGAGTATGCAAAAGAAATTTTCCCAGAGGAGTTACCCAAAAGTTGGTAAAAGGAAAACTTTAAAGTCACACTAAGTATAACATCCCCTAAAACTAAGGGAAAGGGAATGTCGATCAAATTTCAAAAAGTTGCCTGCCTACATTGGGGGCATAAGCTTTTGATAAATTGAACTGCCACTGTTTAAGGGGACAATATGAGGAAACGAGCCCTGGATCCTATACAAAAACCCCCCCCTGGTGGTCAGGGATCGATGAAGGGTTTTGGCGACCTCCCTGCCGGGGACTCAAGGCAATTAGCAAATTTTTAAAAATTATATTAATATTAGGGGCTGCCTACCTTAAAATGATTTCCCCGGGGGCATATTTTTGGGACCCTACGCGATAAAAATGGGGGAGAACCTGTGCACGTTTCCCCGGGATGTTCAGGGTTCCGTTAAAGGAGGAATAGAAATCCTTTGCTGGAAGAGTCAGGAGGGATTTTTTCATGCCGCACCAAACCAACAAGCCTCAACTGGGAACCACGCTGCGGAAGAAGGGGAGGGGGGGGGGAAAAGAAAAGGGGAAAAAACAAAACCACAACCACCCCGACACCAAGACAAACAAAACACGGGACAAAAACCCAAAAGCAGGTACCAAAGCCCTGCGTTTTTATCTGACAAAATAAATTCAAAAAACAGAACCCTGCTAAGTGAGTGAACTAAAAGAAGTTTACCTACGGGGGGACTGGGGAAAAGCTAGGAAATAGAAAAACTCCTCTAACCAATTATAAAAAACAAAACAAGCATAATACTGATAAAAAGGGCTTCTAGTAAAGGACTTAAAAGGGGGAAGACACCAGCCCTAAAAAGAGCAACAGAACATTATTACAAACCCAAGGAAACCGTCAATGCCCAGGCAACCAAAGGGGAAATTTTTCCTCCTCTAACAAGGGGCCCCACTAGCGGATTTCCTCCATCAGAGGGCCTTTAAAAAAAAAGTCCTCCCCGGGAAGATTCGAAGGAAGAGCTTTCGATTTCCCGACCGGACCTCCAGAACCTTGTTGAGGGGCTCCCCTGCGTCCCTTGCGGAGGGGGGGGTGGGCGATCAGAAACAAATTGTAAAGCCTCTTCCCTGGGGGGGTTTAAAGGCAAGGGAAGCTAAGAAGGGGCCCTCGGGAAGGACAAGTAGCACCGCGGGAAGCCTTTGGAACTATCATTAAGTTTTTTTGGGCAAGTGAACATGCAGCCAAAAGGGTACCCCCAGTGAAAGGGGATCTTTTTCTCCCTCAAGACATCCAAGAGTGGTTTCAGAACGGCCCTCTGAGCTAGAGTGAGACGAGATAAATCCTGTAGAATCCTAATAGGGGCGCCCTGGTAGGACAGTGACTTACGCCGCCGTGCCTCAAAGAGAATGTCCTCCTTCATGGCAAAAAAGTGAACCCGGCACACAACATCTCGTGGTTTAGGATCATCAGGGTTGGGAGGTCTCAGTGCTCTATGAGCCCGATCCAATTCGATATGAGCTGCAGGTGGGCGCCCCAGAAGGTCATTGAAGATGGTCGTGACCACTGTAAACAGATCGGCGTTAGGAACAGATTCTGGGAGGCCCCTGATGCGCAGGTTGTTACGCCTGCTACGATTTTCAATGTTATCAAAATGCGGTTTTATGGCAAATAGTTGAACTGAATGTTGCGCCACTTCATCAGACACCGTTGCAAGATTAGCAGAGGTCCGGGACTGGGCCTGATCTAAATCACCTACTTTAGTATGCAAGGAAGATAGCTCCGCACGCAGGTGGGCAAACTCCCCGGCCATCTGTGTAGGCAATGTGGAGATGTCGGCCTTTGAAGGAAGAGACTGCAGCAGTTGTTTCAGGTCAGCTAGTGTCACCGGCTTATTGTCATCCAGCGAAGCTGGGATGTCATTGATAGGAAAAGACGAGTGCACCTGGCCAGTTTGTTGTACCGATGCTCCAAAGATCGCGGGTGTACCCCGTAGGCTGTCAGTCGGGCACAGAGGAGCAGGCGAGGCCATTTGAGTAGGTAGAGATCGTCCGCCATGGGGCATAGGGGAGGGTCCAGATGCCCGTGGAACACTTGCTGGTGGCCCCCCGGTGAAGCCGGCATGTCATGTAAGGGAGACGTTTCCCAGGAGGATCCCGTAGACCAGGTGGGGGATCCCGCTGCAGGCAGCTGCGGGCTTATAATGCCACTGGGGGGAGAGCCCCGAGTTCTCTGAGGGCCAGGCCTCCCATTCTGTTGCCAGAACAATGCAGGGGGTGCACCCAAGGAGTCTGATTCATGCTGGCTGGAGCCTATAAGCTGTGAGGTCCGGGCCGCAGAACAGCTCCCCTGCACTTGTGGTGCCATCAATGTCCCAGGATCCGCAGATGGAGAGGGGAGGCCACCCAGGGAAGCAGCAGTTGTTTAAGTCTCCTTGCAAACTGTGGGTGACTCCTACTAGGGCAGACTGCACAGGGTTAAAGCAGGGGCCAAGGGGGTGCAGGCAGGGAGAGTTGACTGCAGGGGACAGCAGCTCCGGCTGTACACGGCTCCCAGCAGCTGCTGATGGTGCCTCTGTCTCTGATCACCGGCGCAGGAGTAGAAGATCGAGGTGTTGCCGAGAACTCCCCTGAAGCCTCGGGGAAGGCGGGGACGATTGCGCTCCCCTCCGGTGCATATCGTTGTCCGGGGAGCAGGCCAAGCGGCGTCGGCCATCTTGGGAGCCCGCGGGGCTAAGGGCCGGGAGTGAGACTGCAGGCTTAACCGGCGGGAAGAACGTCTCGATCTCCCCTTGAGCAGAGCCGGAGCGCTGGGAGCCCTTGGGCTTCTTTTTCTTGCCGGTCTTCCCCATGTTCAGCTGAGAATAAGGCCAGGTAAAGCCTGCAGTGTGCGTCCTCACACGACCATCGCCAAGCCACGCCCCCCTGTATGTAGACTTTTGACTTTACTCAGAAATTAATAAAAAAGCCTTAAAAATTATCTCTCTCATTATTCTGGCGTTTGGCAAAAATAAATAATTTTGGTAATCCTAATTGATCTAAAACAGGTAAGGTTGATTCTGATTTCATGTTAGATAGTGAGAAAAACATGCATATGTGTCTTTTTATAAAGTGTATGGAAACTTCTGGTTTTAACTGTAAGCAGAATGATATTTAAACCATTTCTGTCAGGTTTCCAATGTTATTAAAATTCACTTAAATTAATTCCATATGTTCTGCTGAAACTGAGCTTTTCAAATACATTCAATACAAAGTAGTGTCTGAATAATAAAGGGGTTTCTTGATGTGAATAAAATTTCTTCAAAGGCAATGTATTGAACGAGTGTATAGAGAAAAATAGCTTCCTGCGTCACTTTAACTGCTAAATGAACTTCTTTGTGTATGAGAAAGGGGTAATTGTGCTAGCACTAACGGGTATGGGTGGAGAGAGGGAGCTACCATCCCACACATCCCCTTTAACTACTTCACCTCTAGGCACAAAATTTTGGTGTCATATACATGTGCTATGTTTGACCTATTACTTTAAATGTCAATACGTTCGAAACTTTTTATCTCTTTTTTTTGTATTGAGGTCATTCACATATTAGGTGATCTCAGGTTGTTCTTTTTATTTCTAAACATCAAAAACCATATCAAGTCATATCAACGTACACTCAAACATACAGCATTGGTGTGTGCAGGGAAATATATTTATTGGTGTGGCAGAGAAACCTAAAGTAATGATGTGCAGGGAAATGCATGGCATTGGTATGCAGGGATACATAAAATTTTGGTGTACAGAGAAGTGCTGTTTTCCCTTAGGCTGCGTCCCCACTGCAGAGGACAAATACCGGTCGGTTTACCCTTCACATTCACAAGCACAGGTCCCGTCCGAAAACCGGATGGAAGATTGTGCTTGTAGAATGTTTTGCAGCCGGACCGCGGGCGGAAAAACCACTGGACGGAAAACCTGTGCAGTGGGGACTGCTGCACGGGTTTTCCATAGAGCACCATTGTGCTCATTTTCGGCCGGTATTCAGGTGGTCTGCAAAACCGCCTGAAAAACCGTCCAAAAACCCGTGCCGTGAGGGACATGCCCTTAGTCCTAAACGCAGCACAATAATGGGATATTCCTATCCCTGTGAACTTGTTAGACAGAAGGAACTTTTAATGAGTATTAATTAGTCAATCAGTTATTACCGCTATTAAGGCCAATGAGCGCTGTGAATATAAATCAACTTTGCAGGAGGCGTGATGCAGAAGTGTCAACACGTCTCCTTTGATGCTAGTTCTCCTGGCCCAGGAGATGCCCGAAGCATTGTCCTGGCACAAGCAGCGTGATGATGTTTTATCAGAATCTAGCTCCTGGAGCTAGCGGCTATGTGGGAGAACGGGAAGGAGAGAGTATCTTTTTTTAATTTTTTTTATTTGTGTACACACCTTCCTACCTACCTACAGGGGGCTATATGCACCTACAGGTGGCATATACCTACATACAGGGGCACTATACCTACCTACAGGATGGCTATACCTACCCTATAAAGGGCATATACCTACCTACTGGGGTCATATACCTACCTACAGAGAGACTATACCTACCTAAACTGAGAACATACCTACTTACACAAGGCTATATCCACCTACAGGGGGGCTATACCTACCTACAGGTGCCTATATCTATCTACAGGGAAAGCTTTATCACACTTCTTGCGTCACATTTTGTTTTTCCTCCTCTAAAATCTAGGTGTGTCTTATGGTCTGTTTTGTCTTATAGTTAAAAAGATATGGTAATAATAATCGGATTCTTGTGCTGCATGTTAGGAAAAACAGATTCACATTGAAAATCAACACCCACCTTAAGTCCCACCAGCAGCACAGTAATCGTGATTTAACAAAAGTAACCCCATAGGGAGGTCCTCAAGACCCACAGAATTCAGGACACACCACCCAAGGCATCCTTTCTCAAATTCATTTACTTAGCCTACATGAGGCTGCACCACAGATCTGATTTAAGAAATATCAGACTTCTCTCTGTCCAGGTACTGGAAAATGCATTGATTGAATGGGCTTTAATGAAGGCAAAATGGTTAACATCCTGTTGTAGTATGTCTTAATTGTTTCCTTGATTCACTCCTCCAAGTGGGTTTAGAGGCCTACTGCCCTTTATACCTATCAGAAAATAGAATTAAAAGATTTCTTCCTTTCTGGACTCAAGCTCTATTCAAATACATCTTTAAAGGGGTGTTCCAAGACTTAAAAAAGCCTGTTTGTGCAATGGGGCATGATTACACATAGAAAAAACAGAAGCATTCTCACCTTCGTGATGCTCCTGTTCCGTGCCAGTGACTACCCTGTTCATCTCGTTCATCGTTCATGTGCTAGGTGCAGCCAATCACAGGTCACAGCAGTCACATGCATGTGACGTAAATGACAAATGTTCCATCCTACAGCAAGATGAAGAGGGCAGCCACCAGGACGGAATGGGAGCATCACAGACGTGAGTATGCTTATTTTTTCTATTTTTAATCATGCCCCATAGGACAAACAAGCTTTTTCAAGTCCTTGAACACCCCTTTACACATTTGGATATGTCCAGAGAATGTAACTTAATCTCTTCCTCAGAAGAGTACTTTAGGTTAAACACAGGAAGAGAAAACCACCTGATTGATATTCTCAAAGGAATGAAGATAGGTAGATACCTTAGTAATGCTATGCCCTGCAGAAGTTTTATTTGGGTACAGAGCAGGCAAGGCCCCTAGACTCCCCAACTCTCCTAGCTACGGTGGTGGTGAGTAGGTTATGACTTTGAGGCAATGATAGGTCCTGGGAGCACTACCTGTCCAACTCTTTTGGGTTTCACTTCCAGCTACACAAGACCACACTCTGTTAGGGTCTTAAGTGCCACAGGGCCCGTGGAATTTTCCCTACAGTCGCTGAAGCACTCTCATTAGAATACTGTTGTCTGCTGTGATACTGGTAGATACTTCATGGCCTATAGATTCTTTACAATCCCTGCTGGAGGTAAGAAGAGGGACATCTGGAAGTTTTAATCAACCAAAACCAATAAGGAGTAAGCAATATATAATTCTAAAATATAACTTTTACTACTGTTTATGAAGACCAAAACACCAAACGTATAAAATAATCACATAATAGGTCAACCTCGTTAGAATAAACGGACAGGTTAGGAGGATCTAGTAACCAGTGTCCAAAGCTATCCTTCCCCTGGATAACGAACCATGGGGTAGCTGCCCTGAAAAGGGTGACCCGTACGGAACGTCATCCTAATACAAAAACCCTAATTAACCCTAGATTTTTTAGCCATTGCCAATATGTTTCAGTCCACCCTCTTAGCTTTGCCACAGAATATTGTCAAGGTATAGTTTTAGAGGTTCATTAAGCAGAAACTACAGTGGGTTGTATTCATACCCCTTGAACTGTTCCTCATCTTTAAACATTACAGCCACAGACTTAAATGTATTTTATTAATATTTTATGTGATACAACAACATAAAGTTTCAAGTATTTGTGAAGGGTAAAGAAAATTATATGTGCTTTTCCAAATTTTTGCAAATTAAAAAATTGAAAAGTGTGGCGTGCATATGCATTCAGCCCCCCTGAGTCAATATTTTGTAGGACCACCTTCAGATGCAATGGGAGCTGCAAGTCTCTTGAGGTATGTCTCTACCAGCTTTGCACATCTAGGCTGGAATTTTTGGCCATTCTTCTTTGCTAAATAGCACTTGCTCAGTCAGGTTGGTTTGCGATTGTTTGCGAACAGTAATTTTCAAGTCCTGCCACAGATTCTCCGTAGGATTAAGGTCTGGACTTTGACTGGACTATTTTAACACACAAATATGCTTTGATATAAACCATTCCATTTTAGCTTTGGCTGTATGTTTAGGGTCGCTGTTCTGCTGGAAGGTGAACCTATGCCCCAGTCTGTAACAGGTTTTTATCCAGGATTGCCCTGAATTTTGCTCTACCCATCTCCCCATCAACTCTGACCAGCTTCCCAGACCTGGCTGAAGCAAAGAATCACCCCAGAACGATGCTTCCACCCCCATGTTTCACAGGGGTGGGGGAGGGGGGATTGAGGGTGATGTGCAGTGTTGGCTTTCCTCTTAACATAGTTTTTGGCTATTGGGAAAAAAGGTTAAAATTTAGTCTTATCTGACCAGATCACCTTCTTCCACAAGCATGCTGTGTCCCCTACTTTGCTTTCTTCTTGCCACTCTTCCATAAAGTTCTGATGTGTTGAGTGCATGATTAATAGTTGTCCTGTGAACAGGTTCTCCCACCTGAGCTGTGAATCTCTGCAGCTTCTCCATAGTAGCTCTGGACCTCTTGCCGGCTTCTCTAATCAATGCACTTCTTGCCTCTGCTGTCAGTTTAGGTGGACCGCAATGTATTGGTAGGTTAGCAGTTGTGTCATACTCCTTCCATTTATGGATGATGTTTTCAACAGTGCTCTGTGATATGTTCAGAGCTTGAACTATTTTCTTAAAATGTAACCCTGCAATACAGTTTGCCAGAATTTTATCCCTGAACTGTCTGGTATGTTCCCTGGTTTTCCTGATGCTGTTTGTTCACTGATGTTCTTTAACAAACCTCTGAGGCTTTCACAAAATAGCTGTAGTTATACTGAGAATAAATTACATACAGATGTAATCTATTTAATAATTAGGTGACTTCTAAAGGAAATTGGTCACACTAGATTTTTATTTAGAAGTATCAGAGTACAGGGGGCTGAATACATATGCCCACCACATATTTGTTTCAGTTTTTAATTAGCAAATATTTGTAAAAGACATATCATTTTCTTTACACTTCAAAATACCTGCTGCTTTGTGTTGCTTTATCACATAAAATATCAATAAAACAAATTTTAATTTGTGGCTGCAATGCTTAAAAATGAGGAACAGTTCAAGGGGTATGAATAGGTTTGCAACTGTAACACCCGGAGTAGTGGATCCTCTGGACCACCGCAAGCGGTGGTAATGGCCACACAAGGGAGCGGAGTCTAAGCAGGTCCCGGTGTTCACCAGAGCCCGCCGCAAGGCAGGATGGACTTGCTGCGGTGGGAGTCCTACCAGGTTTCTACCCCTGACGCGACTAGTTGCGGTGGTAGCCGAGGTGCAGCGAAATACCCAAACGTGTGACGTAACTCAGAGTCGTTGACAGGCAAACAGGTCAGGGCAGGCGGCGAAGGTTCGTGGTCAGGAAACGTAGCACAGAGTTGGTACACGACAAGACAAGAACGCACTTCTAAACACGCTTTTTATAATGGCATAAGGCACCAAAGATCCAGCGGGGACGTGCTGGAGGTGTTACCAATATATAGGTTCAGCGGCCGGCAATCAACCAATTACCGGCACGCTGGCCCTATACATTTGAGAGAACTGGTGCGTGCGCGTCCCTGCTCCTTAGGGCGTGCGTGCGCCAGTTCTCTCAAATGTCAGGAGACCGCAGGGAAGCAGGAGCGCGGTCGGGTAAGTGCACAGGCGCGGGGGAACAAGTGCACCCGCGGTCCGACAGGCAAGCCGCGGCGCCACTCGTCCCTGAGACAGGGGGAACCGCTGGAGCACGAGAGGGGTCAGGCTGCGGGACCGCTTGTAACAATATCCCCCTTAGGCCTCCCCCTCCTCCTTGATCGGAGAAATTTCAGCACCAGGTCACGGTCCAAAATGTTCTCCTCCGGCTCCCAAGATCTCACCTCCAGACCAAATCCCTTCTAGTCGATGAGAAAATGTCATCTCCCCCTAATAGACTTCATGGCCAGGATTTCCTTCACAGCGAACACGTTGGAGGCTTCGGCTGCAGGGGAAGGGTAGACGACTTTCCGAGAGAAGCGGTTCAGCACAAAGAGCTTCAGCAGGGAGACATGGAAGGAATTCGGGATCCGCATGGTGGGTTAATATGCTCCAAGACCTCGAATGGCCCCAGGAAACGTGGACCTAGTTTGTAGCTGGGTATTTTAAGCCGGATGTATTTGGCACACAGCCACACCTTGTCACCCGGAGCAAAGGTCGGCGCCGGTCTCCTCTACTTGTCTGCTTGGGTCTTCATGTGGACTGCTGCTCGCTGTAGGGACTGACGAGTCTGTTCCCAAATAGTTTTCAAATCCTGAACTAGGGCCTCCACTGCGGGAACCTCGGAGGATGAGGCCAAAGGGAGTGGTGGGCGGGAATGCTGTCCGTAGAATACACAGAAGGGGGAAGCGGCAGCAGATTCTGAATCCAAGGAGTTGTATTAGAACTCCGCCCAAGGCAGTAGGCTGGACCAATCATCCTGACGGGCCGAGACAAAGTGGCGCAAATAACTGCCCAGGACTTGGTTAACCCTCTCCACCTGACCGTTGGACTGTGGGTGATATGCTGAGGCGAAGTCCAACTTCACTTGTAGCTGGGAGCAGAGTGCTTGCCCGAATCTGGAAACAAACTGGACCCCCCGGTCCGAGACGATGTGTTGTGGCAATCCGTGCAGACGGAAAATGTGCTCGAAGAAGAGGTTGGCGAGAAGAGGAGCAGATGGTAGCCCGGGCAATGGAACAAAGTGCGACATTTTGGAAAAGCGATCTGTAACCACCCAAATAGTATTGCCGGAAGAGGGAGGGAGGCCGGTGATGAAGTCCATCGCCACATATGTCCACGGAGTACAGGGAGTAGGCAAGGGTTGCAATAAACCAACCGGACTGTGGCGAGGAGTCTTATCAAGGGCACAAGTGGTGCAAGCTTCCACAAATTCTCTTGTATCCTGGGCAAGGTCTGGCCACCAGTAAAAGCGCGAGATCAGCTGATATGATCTCCGGGCACCGGGATGTCCAGCCACCAACGAGCAATGTCCCCATCTTAGGACTCTTTTCCGAAGGGCCGGGCGTACATACGTCTTGTCCGGAGGAATCCGATGGAGGCGCACGAGAGCCGCGTGGACCAAACATTCCAGGGGTATGATGTGCTGTGGAACAGGTTCCTCTCCAATGACATCCAAAGCGCGGGAGAGCACATCGGCCTTGACGTTCCTCTCTACCGGACGGAAGTGAATCCGGAAGTCAAACCGAGAGAAGAAGAGGGACCACCCGGCTTGACGGGGGTTAAGGCGCTGAGCTGACTGGAGGTACTGGATGTTCTTGTGGTCGGTGTACACATCAAATGGATGACGTGCTCCCTCCAGGAGATGACACCACTCCTCCAGGGCCATCTTGATGGCAAGCAACTCCCGATCCCCAATGGCATAATTCTTCTTGGCTGGCGAAAAAGTCTTGGAGAAGAACCCACAAGTGAATGTCTTCCCCTTAGGCCCTTTTTGAGTGAGGACTGCCCCTGCATCCACGGAAGAAGCATCCACTTCCAACGCAAAAGGCTTCTCGGAATCTGGGCGAGACAGGATGGGAGCAGAGGGGAAGGCTGCCTTTAACTCGGAAAATGCTCTTACCGCCGCCAGCAACCAACATCTCGGATTGGCCGTCTTCCTAGTCAGGGCCACGATCGGAGCCACCAAGGTAGAAAAGTGGGAGATAAATTGCCGGTAGTAATTGGTGAATCCCAGAAAGCGTTGTATGGCTCGAAGTCCGACTTATCGCGGCCACTGCAAAACAGCCGAAAATTTGGTAGGGTCCATTTGCAACCCCTTGTCGGAGACGATATACCCGAGGAAGGGCAGACTGGCCTGGTTGAACAAACATTTTTCCAGCTCAGCATACAGGCGATCGTTGCGCAGGCATCGCAAAACTTGGCACACCTGAATAAATGGGGTGGTAGTTCGGGAGAAAAGATCAGGAATGTCCGGTACACGATGACAAAGTGTAAAGAAGACCCCTAAAAAGATATCATTGACAAACTCTTGAAAAAACCGCGGAGCTTTAACAGACCAACGGCATCACTAGGTATTCAAAGTGCCCCCCCCGGGTGTTGAAAGCGCTTCTATCATCTCTTCTCGAATCCTGAGGGGTTGTAACCCCCACAGGTCCGCTTAGAAAAACCCCTTGGCCCCCCGGAGCCGGTAAAAGATTCCAAGATCAAGGGTAGAGGAACTGGTTCTTTACGTCTTTTTATTAAAGCCCCGGTATTGATGAAAGGACGCAAAGAACCGTCCTTCTTCGCATAAAGAAAAATCAGCTCGGCGGTGAGGAGGACCTGAGGAGAGCCTTCGTAAATTTTTATGATGTAGGCCGACATGGTCTGGGTCTTGGGCACAGACAGAGGGCAGACCTTGCCCCGGCGAGGGCTTGTCCCAGGCAGGACATCAATGGGACAATCATAAAGGCGATGAGGCAGAAGGACCGGCCGCTTCCGGGAAAAACATCCGCAAATTCTGGTTTTCCCGTGGGAAGACCTAGCGATAGCTCTGAAGAAGTCGGCGAAGCGGTGCGGAGCAACGGGCGTAGTGCAGCCAAACAGAGATTCTGACAGTCCGGTCCCCAACGAAGGACTTCGTCTGTTTTCCAGTCCAGCGTGGGAGCAGGGTTGCAGAAAGAAAGCCCCAAAAGAATGGGGGGAAGAACGAGGCCAGTAGAACGAGATTTCCTCTTTGAGGGGGGGGCCCCCATAAAAGGGGTACCGATTCGGTCTTGTATGGATGGAAAAAGCTTGGAGCTCCACGTGACCCAGGAGACACAGCGGCCCCTTAGGCGAACCCCAGGAGGCGGTACCAAGATACCGGGGGGGAAGAAATTCCGGGTGTCCAGGAATTCAGGAAGGCAGGAGCCTGAACCATAAACCCGAACTGGTTGAGAAAACCCTATGGGGATGTTAATCGTGGAGGGAGGAAAATTTTACCCAGGGGGCCTCCCCACGTAGGTGGGGCGTTCCCGGCTGCTCGGGTCGACAGTCCCGATGGTAATGATTTGGGCTGGCACAGAAGAGGCATGGATTCTCAGCTTGACGACTAGACCGTTCTTGGGTCTGCAAATGGGGTTTTGTCCCACCTTTATTTGGCTCTTTGGAGGGACGGCTGCAGAAGTGGCAGGGGAGGCCTCGGGAAAAAAAGGAGAAAACGAGGGAAAAAACGGCGGAGCTGAAACCCCCCTCAACTCTTGAGGATCTCCCGTCGTTCGGTGAAGCGTATATAAAAAGGGGTGGGGCCCAAATTTTAATCGGATTCACTCAGGGGAGGGCGGAAGATCTTTTGCAGCCAGCGCCCTCTTTAAAACCGGGAAAGACCCCTTTTTAAAAAATGGCAAAAAGGGTCTTTCCCTTACAGGGCATCTCCGAAGGGTACGGAACGGGGGCCGCGTAGTCAACCAACTGAGAACCCTTTCCTTGGTGGGAGATTTTAAAAACGGGATTTCTGCCGAAAGACGCAAAGGTGGGGTTCCCCAAACCCTGCTGTAAAATTTCCTTTAAGGGAAAGCCGGCAGATTACCAAAAAACCCCGGGTGCCCCTTTTTCCCAACCCGGCGGGAGCCCAGGCCAGGGCCCTTCCCCGGGAAAACAAGCTGGGAAACCCCAAAAGCCACCTTGGAAAAGCTAGGTTTTGGGAAATTTTGGGCCCCCCTTTAGCTCCCACATTTCATGGGCACTGTGTTGAAACCCCTTTCAGGTTTTTCGGGGGCCCCCCTCGGAAATTGGGGAAAAGGTAATGAAGTCAAACTTTGGGGCCCCCCAAAGGCAAACCCGAGAGGGGGGCAGGCATAATGAAACCCCTTAAGGAAGCGAAGGCTGTGCTGGGGGGTGAAAAAACTGCTGCAACATGGGGAAAAGTGGTTTTAAATTTTTGGGGCCCGTTGGGAGTTTTTCTGAGGACTGCTGCCAACAAAGTTGGCAAATCCGCATCCCCCCGGGCGAGGCACCTTGGCTGGATCCTTTCTGTAGCCCCCCCCGGGGTTGGGTTTCCCTGGGCCCCCGCAAAGGGGGGGGGTTAAAGGCCCCTGCCCCGGGGAGCGGAGTTTTAAGCAGGTGCCAGTTTTCACCCCAAACCCCCCCGCAAGGCCCGCATGGACTTTTCTGCGGCGGGGGGCTTACCCGGGGGCTACCCCCGACTCGACCAGCTTTCGGCGGCGCCCAGGTGCGGCGAAAATACCCAAAATTGTGAGTAACTCAAAGGCATGGGCAGGCAAACAGGTCAGGGGGGCGGCGAAAAGGTTTTTTGGGGTCAAAAGGGGAAAAGTACACAGATCTTAAAACGGCAAGACAAGAACGCACTTCCCAACACCGCTTTTTTTTAAAAGGCAAAGGCACCCCAAAAACCCGTGGGACCCTGTTGGGGGTTTACCCCAAAATAAAAGGGTCGCGGCCAGCAATCAACCAATTACTGGCGCGCTGGGCCCTTTTTAAAATTTTAGAGAAAAATGGTGCGTGCCCGCCCTAAGGAGCGGGGACCGCACGCCAGCTTTTCAGGGGGACCTGGGGAAGCAGGAAAGGGGTTTGGGTAAATTACAGGGGGGGAACGAGTGGGGCCCGTCCGCCCTTCGAAGCCGCGGCGCCACCCGTCCCTGAACAGGGTTTTTAAAGTGGGAGGGACGAAAACGCCAAGGGACCTGGGCCCATGGGCTGGGGGGGGGAAACCCCCTCATAAAAAGCAACCCACGTGCATATTTTAAGGTTTAAGGGAATAAAGTTCAGGGGAGGTTTTACACTAAAAGGGGGAAAATAGTAGTTCCTTTAATTTGGAAAAATTTAAAAAAAAGGAGGTCACCAAAAACCCTTAATGTTTTTTCACCCAGGGGTTTTTATTTTCTAAATAAAAAATTAATTTTAAAAACACAGTTAATTGGAAAAAAGGGAAAAAACATATTTGGGTCCCCAAAACCCCGAAGGGGCATATTAAGGGGGTTAAAATCCCTTTCTGTGTACGCCCAGACTACGGCAGTAGGGAAATATCACGTTTAATTTCTTTATCTGGGCCCGGTTTCTTTAAACCAAAAAATGTTTTATGTTTAAAACCCAAAAGGCCCGAAATTTTTCCCGCCAACCCCTGTTTTGGGGGGGATTCCCCCCACTGGGCATCCTCCTCTCTTGGTTAAAAGAAATGCGCCCAAAGTTCTGGGATGGGGTTTTCCATCAACATCTGTCACAGGTACTGGGCGCACAAACGTTTTCCCCGCAAAACAAAATTAGAAAAATTTTTCCCCCCAAAATTCCCGATACACAAAAAAAATGAGGGGTTTTTAAAGGGAACCAGAGCGCTTGCAGTGGCGGAATTAACAGTTTAAAAAAACAAGCAAAAGCAGTAATTTGTTATTGGATTCCCTAAAAACCGTTAAAACTTAAAAAGTTTTCATACCATCGTCACGTCAAAAGGGGGGGGGGCAAATGAAACCCGCCCGGAACGCAGCCCACTGTCCCCCTTGCCTGCTTGCGTGCTGCCTAGGCGGCAGCGTCAACTGGGTTTGGGCAGTCCCTGCTCCCGCTAAAGTGCCGGGGGCATGGGAAGTAAAAAATAGTCCCGAAAAGTCCGGGGTCAATTTTCAAAAAAGGGAAAAGCCAAAAACCACAAATCAAACCAGAGGGGGGTAAACGTTTAAAAAAACTGAGGGCAAAAAAGGCGAAAAGGGGAGCCGGGGGGGGTTTCAAAATCAGGGGGAAAGCCGGAGGGCAGGAGAACAAACCAAGGGCAGGTATAGGACAAAAACAAACACCAAAAAAAAAGGGGCCAGGAATATCACAGGCGCTGCAAATCAGCATTCAGGGGGTTTAAAAGGGGTTCCCCGGATAAAAGGCCCCTGCAGTGATTGGGGGCGACCCCCGGGGGCCCCCCATTGGGTGGTTGCAAACATCTCCCCGTCAGGAGTGGGCTGGGGGGTTTTGTCACTCACAGGCCCGGGGCCCGCAGCAGGTTTTATCAGGGGGGGTTTGGGTTTAAACAGAAAAAGCTTTCAAGGGCCCTTTTATCCCTTCAAACCCCGACAAAAGCCCAGCCCTGACAGTTACCCCCTTTCCTTTTTTGGGGAGGGGCCCCCTGGGACCCCTTTCCCCGGTCTGGGTTTGTCCGGGGGCCTGAGCCCATGGGGAAATTTCCCCCCATCAGGCGGGTTTAGCATGGAAGGATTTTCCCCCGGAACCCCCTTGAATTTTCCCCCCTAGGAAAAATCCCCTGTTTTCCAAAGGACCAAGTACTGGGAGAGACCTTTGGGGCCTTACGGAATTCCCCCCAAAAAACAGGGGACTTCAATTTTTTAATCCCCCCTTCTATACAAACTGGAAAATTTGGGGGCCTAGAGGGCGGGGTCACGGGTAATATACCTCCCCAGAAGTTCACGGGCGGGGAAAGATTTTGTGGGATAAAAGGGAGAGAAGAGGGTTTTAATTTTCAAACCCATTAAAACCCAAACCCGGGGTTTAAACCATCCTCCTGAACCACATATGGGGCGGGTTTTGGTAAAAGGTGGAGGGATAAATTCACCAGGGGGGGACGAAATTCTGGGAACCTTTAGCTCGAGCCAGACTTCAAAAGATGCCGCATAGGCCTCAAAAAGGCTGGCACAAAACCCTCCTTTTCCCGGGTAGCGCAATTTAGCCCCGTACATCAGTATTGGCCCCCGCAAAGGTAAAAAAAGGGCACGTCCCAAAACCCCCGTTGTTCCCCACATGACTAATTCCCCCCGAAATTCCATCAAACACGGGGGGAAAGGG
>JAODAL010018842.1:0-73591 GCA_025379985.1 Phyllomedusa bahiana
GCCCCCCACACACTCACCCTGCTCATTCTGTAAGGCTGATTGGCTGCCGCCAAAATGTCGGGAAAGGGCCCCGAAAAATGGCGCGATATTAAATAGATTATGCGCGGGATTTTTAACTAAATTATCGCGTGATCGAAAAAATCCGATTACCATAAAAACCGTGCCGATTTAAACTTTGTCGATAAAAATCGCTCAACACTACACAGAACCTTTAGGACTTTCCAATATAATGATGAACAAAAAAGATGGGCACAACAACAATACTATCACGACTGGTGTTTGCAGCCACAGGCGTGCTCATGTTCTTCCTTACTGTGGCCAGTATCCCGCTCTCCTCTCATGTGCACAGCTCCCAGTCCATTCTTCCTCCTGGCTTCCTGCTTCAAAACGCTCTCTAAGACATGCGCAAATTCACCCTTCCTTATTAAAATGACCAGCATGCACCACCCAGCCAATGCTCTGGATCCTGTGTCTATTTAAGAACTCTCCCATAGTTCATCATTGACAGTTTGTTGGTACACTCATTTGTTGCTACTTAGCGTTTGGTTATTTTAGTTTAAAATTCTCTGGTATCAACCTTTTGGCTAGTTCTATCCACTTACAACTATATTCTACCTATTGTACACCACTTGCCCTGATCCTTCTGTGCCACACCTGCCGTTAATATGATTGACCACATCAAGGGCAGTAACCTGGGAGTTTCATACAGCAGAGTCTAAGTCCCATTGCTGGGGTTGAGAGTAACGTTGATTGAACTGTTCTAGACAAGTTACTTTCTAGTAGAACTTCTCGAATTTTTAGAACTGTTCGCTCAAGTAAAGTTCTAGTTCTAATTCCACACACCATTTTCAGTTTAGTTTACAGCGGCTTTCTGCATTTTTGGCGGCCATCCAATCACCTTTCTGCACGTTAGATGGCCATCCAACCAGTGCTTAGCACAGAGAAGTGTAAAAAATGTCAATTGCAAGGTGTAAGGCTCTCATTGGCTGATAAAATCACATGACCATGTTATATATTTCACTGTATTGCCTTGTGAACACCATTTTCAGCTCACTCTCTGTATTGTACAAATTGCTCTTAGTTAGTTAGATAACATTTTCCTCTCCATAGACATCAATAGTTAGGGAGTTTGGTATTGCTGGCTGCATCTTTCCCACACCCAGAAGTTGTTATTTGGCGACATTTGCAGGCTCAAATAATGTCTAACTCTCATATACATGCATACATGTTATACAGAGTGCTTGGATATGCTAAATCATACTCCGTGCCCAAAAGTTCAGTTTTTGCAGTTTTGGGGGTTCAGTAATTGTATAAAACACCGTCTCCAAATCTCCTATGTGTCAAATGATGCAGGGCCCTGTAGCAGCTGCTACCGCTGCACCTCAGAGAGCTACGCCCCTGCATGTATGCTTTCCTCATCTTTTCAGTTAGCCATTGAAGGGAATTAAGTAATTTAGCCTCTCAATTTTTTTCTGTCACTCTTAGAGCCAATTTTTCTTCACTAAGTTGTTCAATGTATCCAGTTTACTGTTATGGATGGTAATTACACCTTCTCCTCACCTATATAGGTATAAAAATTAACCATAACATCCTCTCCCATAGACTTTACTGTAGTTCAAAGTTCATGTTCGAATAGAACTTCGATCCGAATGCACAAAAGTTTGAGGAGCTAGAACTTTTTACTATTAAACACTAGTTCAGAGTTTACTTTTAAACACTAGTTCAGAGTTTAGACCGCAGGGCTTCTTAGACTCCACTCCTCACCGTGGCCTTAAGACAAACTCACAACTGACACACCTGCCTTGTTATAAATATAATAAAGGGATGTCGCTAAAGTGATAACAATTATACAATACAAACCAAGGAAAAAAGAAATACACTTTCAATATATAGCACACAACCAAAAATCTTAAAAGGTATTCATCAAAAAAATTGTATTATCAGGGGTATCTGTAATTCTAAAACATAAAATTTAGAACAACAGGTACCAATGGCTATTGCATTTATTCTTTTAACAAATATAATATTAGTAAATTACTTGACTTGTATACTGACACACCTGCCTTACATTTCCCTGAGGACGCCAGGTTTGTGTTAGCAGAGATAGGCGTGGAGTGCACTGTATCACAACTCCAAGGGGTCTGGCGTCCTCACTATTTGGTTATTATCTTACTTTTTATCTTTATCGGGACATTTTGCTAGTTCATTGCATGTCACTTTATTATTTTGCACTTTGCTTAATGTATTTTGTACCACATTTTTCTAAGTCTCTCTATATCTATAACAATGATATTTTTTTGATAATTATTGACCTTCTATTATCATATGTTTTCATTATTTTATTAGTTGTTTGTAACATGTAAATACATTTATGGTGTGTGTTACAAGTCTGATCAATTTATAAACTATACTTTATAAACTATAGTTCCTAATGAAAGTCTGAATGTTCCATGTTATGGCTATACTTGCATCTGATGTTTTAAATTTTACAACAAATTAGATATTTAAACGCAGAGGAAAATAATGGTGTTACTTGTAATAAGTTCCTTTAGTTTTAAAGTGAATTGTAACTTTAGTTTTTCTAATACAGTTACTTGAAATGAATTGTAAAGCAGACACTTAATTTTAAAGACTGGAAGTAGAACTGAAAATGAGACTTTTTCTCTTCAGAGGAAGTTTGATGCAATGCTCCGTCTCTTGCTTTATGTTAATATGGAGCAATTCCTGCTGTGGAGACAGAAAATGTTTTGCATTGCTGTCACATAAAGATGATGGATAAGTTAGATGTAAAACTGAATGGAAATTCACATAACTTTAATCATGAAACATTTCAGGCAACATAAGATAAAGTTTTGTCTTTTTTAGGGTTTAAGTTTTTCTTCTCCCATATAAACCTACATCAGGTAAAAAACTGTAAGTCACTCAGTACATTTTTTACTGATGCTTTGTAAGTTGTGAATCTTTTATCACAATACATCTGCAAGAACATGGCATTGTTCAAGCTGTTTTTTTTTATAGCAATATGAAAAGTGGTCTTCAAAGGATATCAAAATCTCACATCATTGGGCCTGAGGCTATGTCTACACAGCACAGAAAAAAACGTCAGTTTTTCCAGCGTTTTTTCGTTTTGTAAAAATGCTGAAAAAATGACTGAAAAGAGGTCCCATAGACTTCTATAATAAAAATGTCCTGAAGTCTCTACAGAATGTCTTTTTTCTGCTTGTTTTATTTGCTAGTCGTTTTTTAAAACATGTTGCAAAAAACGACTGAGCAGGGCAGAAAATGTGTTATTGGAGTCTATGTGAAGTGCCGGACATTTTTTGGCACATTTTCTGCACAAATACATGGCAAATCTATTGCTGTGCATCTCTGCAAAAAAAGCACCGAAAAATGCAAAAGGCGGCAAAAAAAGTATGTATTTTCAGCAGCTTTTGACGGGCAATGGACAAACTCAGTTTTATGAACGTTTTTAGGATTTGGTTTTCAGGTCGTTTTTTGTTCAATGCTGTATAAATCTAGCCTGAGACTCTCACTGATATCTTAAACAAATACATGCTAGTGCCCGATTGTAAAAAAGAGTGATTGCCACATGTATCGGGAATTCCTCTGTCAGGACATTTTTTTTATTTTTCTTACTTAGGCCACATATGGAATAATGTAAACAGTTTTGGGCACCAATGTATAAGAAGAACACAGCTGAGCTAGAGCGAATGCAGAGAATGGTGACCAAATTAGTTAAGAGAATGGGTGATTTGAAGTACAAAACTTTAAATTATTCAGTCTGGAAAAAAGATGGCTTAGAGGCAACTTAATAAACATTTATAAGCGTGTGAAAGGACAGTATAGAGATCTTTATACACCCAGACCTGTAACGACAAGCGGGCATCCTCTATGGGGATGGGGATACCTTACTCTAAGAGCAGTGAGACTTTGGAAATCACTGTCACAAGTGGTTGTGATAGTGGAGTCATTGACCAAGTTCAAGAAGGGGTAAGGTTCCTTTCTTAAGAAATATAATATCACAGGTTGTGGTTAGTAAACTCTGGAGATAGGACATTGATCCAGGGGTTATTCTGTTGCCATATTTGGAGTCGAGAAGGAATTTTTCCTCTTGTATGGGACAATTGACATCATAGAGGTTTTTGCTTTCCTCTGGAAGGGCTACAGATTGGACTCAATGGACCTGTGTCCTTTTCCAACCTTATCTACTATGTTACTATGTAACTATGTTAAAATATGATCCCAATTCAACATGATCAACAGCACACTTTTTGCAAATTAGGTTCCTTTATTCAAATCACAGTATTGGCATCATAAACAGCGACAGCACTTTACATTACTGTAAAGTGCTGTCGCTGTTTATGATGCCAATACTGTGATTTGAGTAAAGGAACCTAATTTTCAAAAAGTGTGCTGTCGATCATGTTGAATTTGATATCTTGGGATTGAAATTATCCTTCGACTGAGCACCTCATTATATTTAGTGTGCTGAACAACCATTTTATATAAAATATGATCCCAAACATTTACAGGTCCAAATCCTAAGGCATCACTACCTGGGCCCTCATCAAGAAGGATGACAAGAGCCTCAAATTTTCATGTTTACTTCCTGTAGCAGAAATACCCTTTGTAGTAAGTTATATATCTAGTGTTTGTTTCTTGGCATCTACATAGGACTGCTGGCTCCTTTTTTGTGAGTGTTTGCATTGCAGCCATGTTAGTCTGCACTTGCTATATTATTTAGCAATTTTGAGAAGTGCTGACAATTTCTTTTTTACCAAAAAAGGTAGAGAACGGCAACACTTCAAAAAATGTGACTTTATTGGCCCAACAACAGCGACTTTTCAGCCCTAAACAGGGCTTTTTTTCAAGCTGTTTAGGGCTGAAACATCGCTGTTGTTTGGCAAATAAAGTCACACTTTTTGAAGTGCTGCCTTTCTCTACTTTTTTAACATATTTTTTACTTTGATCCTGGTCTGTGGGGCGTGCACTCATTCTTCATAGCTCTTGATAATTTTTGCTGCTGGAAATACTTTTTCTATATACATTTTTTTTTAATGGCACTACAGCATTGCTCCATAAACATTTGAGTTCTGTAGACATTGAGAGACAATTACTATGACAATTTTGCTCGAAAATACTGGTGTATATGCTTTACACCACCATTTTACACCATAGTTTTAAACATTCTGGAAAGGTTTTGAATTCATAGAAAGAGGTGTAACTTATCTTCCAACATTGTGAGACTAAAATGCATCAAAATGTGCACTAATAAGTGGTCTAAAATTTGTCAGAAGTACTTTAACACAGGGCAGATTTATCAGATTACATGAATCACTGTGATAAACTGACACCCTTTTTGAACTGTCTAGTCTAAGTTTACACTAACTATTAGACAGTATTAGTAAATGTACCCCATTGTTTTACAGCCCTTGAGCCTGCAAGTAAACATATTTCAACATAGAAGAGAAGGGCATTGTATGTGTGTACATGTGTATTTAATTATGTAGAAAGAGATTTGGATCCACATAGGGTCCACACTTGACAGAAATCAATACAAAATGTGATTATAGCTCAGCAGTAGCGGAGTCTCTAGCTTTGCGTTCGTGTCTCAGCAAAGCAGATATTACAAAAGCAAACTGTTCTTACATTTTTAATGTACACTTCAAGTTAGTAAACCTTACTGCACATGTACCAAAGACATGTCCTGAGGCAGAATATATTGGTGAGGTACAGAATATCATTGGTCTGTAAATTAATTGTGCTCTATGCCCTGCTAATAAATTTGGGTTAATATTTTCCTATTGCCAAACCTTGCACTCCCATCTTGAAGACTTTTCTCATGCTGTACCAGTTCTCTGGAATGCAATCCCCCAGATTATTCATTGCTGTATTTTTTTCCATGGTATTCTCCACAATCCTGCTAACATATTTGCTTCATTTATGTGCATAGGCCCACATTGTCTGAATGTCTGGCTTAGGCAGGTTTATATGTGATACGTATTTAGTACAAAAGAAGGCTGGAGAATTATGCAGAGCAAGCATTTACCTCTTGAATCCACCCTGTTTTTTTCTTAAATTGCAAGCTCTTGCGAAGAGGCTCTTTTTCCTCCCCTTTTAACTGTTGATTAGTTTGTGGAATATATTGGTGCTATACAGATACAATTTTTTTTTTTTTTTATCAGGATTCCCTATTTACTGTCCCTTTAAGCCTGAAATGAACAATAAAAGTGCATGTAAGAACAGCTATAGGTGGCTTCAGCAGGAAACCCAGAACAAATCACAAATTCGAGACTGCAGAAGCAAGGTAAGCAGTGTTGCTAAAATCTGTCCTTGTGATTTAACCCCAATTTGACTCTGTTCCAAACATGAATTTTTTCACTATTACACTTGCCCTAAATCTAGCTCTAATCCTGACTATTACCGTAAGTCTAAATTAGGGTTTGGGTTACTTATTTTTTACTGGGTTATCTTACCCGCTCCCTGGTGCTTTCGGTCCTGTGGCACTGTCACTCCAATGTCACTTCTGACTAACGCCACTTCCAGTCTAACACCATATTAGGGTTATCTATGTGGTATTGGACTGGAAGAGATATCAGACCGAAGTAAATCGGAGTGACAGCACCATGGTAATGAAAGCCCCAGAAAATGGGCAAGCTAACCCATTCATGCTCAGTCAAATACAATTTGGTGTTAGTGTTACAGCTGATTTTGATGACTAATATTGTCAAAAACAGATTTGGGCTATCCTGAATCAAAGCGCTCATATTCAGGTTGAATTTGGCTGTGAACTGAATCTGAAGCACAATAATAAAGGTAAATAGTTGTCATTTGTAGGGACTGATGGGCTTCATGATCTACAGGAAGTAGCAATGTGACTTAGAACATTCTAGGTGTTTTCTGAGCTGCAGGAGACATAATATAGTGCAGAAGAGATATACAAAACATTTTGACTTCTGAAAAACTGGGTTGATTAGCGCTAATTAAAAATTGGTAATTTTGGTATTTTTTTACCGAATAAAATTGGTCCTTATCTGAAATAGAAAATCCTCTTTAAATTTTAGCTGTGTTTATGTTAAGTGTTCACACCGGATTTTGTTCCCCATCACAGGTATCTGTTGCGATACCATGAAAAAGAGTATCCCAATGTACCCTGTGGCTGAACTCTTAAAAAAAACTTTGGACCAAGTTTGCTCTACTTCCTGCTGTTCTACTTTTCATGTGCTGGACACAAAAGCATAGTGTATCATGTTTTTATTTTCCGCACATAAAACATATCGGAAATTGAGCAAGCGTAGTTCAAAACAGACAAGGTTTTTATTGTTGTTTTCTATGGCTCTGCCCAGCATACCCTGGGTTACATGTTTCATGTCATCCTGACAGATACCCGACATGGAGGACAAAACACAGTTTGATCACACCCTTATTTTAACTGGCATGGTACATACACTGAAACTTTTCATTGAAAAATATACTGTATTTAAAGTAAAATGCTTTTAATCTGCCACAAATAATCCAGCTGTTAGGTGCTTGATTATCTAATGTACTGTATTATTCAATGGTCAGAGAAATGTATGTGAAATATGTGAAAACATATAAGGGTAGAGAACCCTTGACACAATTTCCAGCTGTTTTATGTTTTCTTTAGGTCCAAAATTCTATGATAAAAGATTCAGACCATTCTGGAAGCCTTTCGGTGCCTGAAAATGGAGTCTAAAAGGTTACTGTGCGGTACAGTATGAAGAAAAATCAAAATCTACCGCTAGTCGTGGCTGATGGCAGCCAGAATGTTATAAGTAATTACCTGTTCAGCAGTCAGAACTCTGCTTTTATAGAACTGAGCTGTAACTTAATTTAAGTAGTTTATTAGCACGAAGTAAAAACTACTGTATAACAATGTATATTTGTGTTCCAGAGTGGACAAAAAATAAAGGTGCAGAACAAAATGTTACCATGAAGTTTGTTGTTTTAGCTCGTCTTAATTGGGTTTCTCTGCTCTGTCTTTTATTGCTGGTCTTGTAAAATACCACCAGTGTTCGGGAAAATACTCTGGGAAAGTATTTTAAATACAAAATACTTATGAGTGAAGTATTTTAAATACAAATACTAAATACTACTTCAAAAGTATTTTCCAAATACTAAAATACTTGAAAAATTTAAACACAAAATTTCATAAAAACAAAAAATGGATCAGAGGTCCTTTAGCCCACTAGGATTAGCATCTACCCTGCAGATATGTCAATGGCCAGGATTCATTGTGTCCCACTCCTATAGAAGATGTCTGTCACATTGAGGAGAGGATGCTACAGTAAAGAGAAACATACAGGTACCTTCCTTTAGTTACCCTACCTATTAATGTCAGGCATTTGGGGATATTCATTTAGTTTCAGTAACTCCATGTGCTTCACATTAATAGCAGTTAACCCCATCATGTCCCTCATATTAACCCCTGTGTGCCCTATATAAGGGTTACTAATAAAACATGGGGGTACTAATAAAGGACTTTAATTAGGAAGATACCTAATTATTACCTCCATGTCTCTCACATATCAGTAACTCTTATTTGAGGCACACAGAGGGTTAATGTGAGGGACATGATGGGGTTAACTGCTATTACTATGAGGCACATGGAGTTACTAAGCTGTAATGCACATGACCAGACTTTTTATCTGCAATGGTGGATTTCCCCCCCTCGGCTTATACTCGAGACAATACGTTTTCCCAGTTTTTTGTGGTAATATTAGGGGTCTCGGCTTTTATCCGGGTCGGCTTATACTTGAGTTTATACGGTTATTTTACGGACTGGATTATGCGATCGGGATGATTAAAAACTAAAAATACATCATGCTTCACTACAAGGCGGACTTGAGTTGCTGGAATGCGTTGGAATTTTCCCTCCTCTCGTCGCACCTCGAATGAGATACGAGAAACGAGAGTGATGACGTGACTCGTGCTGTTTTTTTTTTTTAAGTGCGGTGAGGCGGGTTATTTAAATTAAAACATTTGTTTTGAATTAGAAAGTAATTCAAATACTTAAAATACTTCCTAAAAGTATTTTAATTACAAATACAAAATACTGAATAAAAAAAGTATTTTGATTACAAAATACAAATACCTGACAAGTATTTTAAATACTATTTTAATTACTTGTATTTTAAATACTCCCGAACACTGAATACCACAATGCAGTAGTTACATTACAGTTGTTAGATGTCAGAATTTCTGGATTATTGAATGCTGGACTAGAGGAATAGGGCAGTATAAACATATCTATAATTAAAAAGAGTTTTCTCACTACAATGATTAGTTTTCAACATTTATGGAAAAGTAAATAAAGACTATTATTGAATACATTGCTTTTTTATTTTGTTTTGTTGAGTACTCTTCTGAGTACTGTAGCGCCTTACTTGCGCCTAGACGGCGTCCCGGGGGTTTCTTCAGCTCACGGATCAGTGCTTTCATAGTATAATGGCTTCCGTTTAACGCTGGCTTCAGCCAGCTTTATTGTTCAGACACAGCATACAAACAACAAAACATAAATAAAATCCTCAGCCGTCTAGCCAATAAATATACCTTCAGTGAGTCCCTCACTAACGTGGTCTATGCCTACTGCACAGCACCACCACAACTTTTACCAGCCTCCACTGGTTCAGACTTCCTCAAGGCAGCCACCTGCTTGCCTCAAGACTAGGGTGGTAAGAGCCCTCTCCTTAGCCCTTCTGCTGCTCCACACTGCAGGTAGCAGACCACACCCCTTTAACACCTGCAGTCCCAGGCCTCTTATAGCCCTCCAGGGACTGGCCCAAAATCTTGCATAGAACGTGGGGACGGCCTCCCACCCAACGCAACAACCGTCCCAGGAAAGGAAACCCATACCTGGCTGCAAGGCAGCCATTCTAGATACCTGTGTCAGTAACCTATTGCTACTGACACCAAGAAGTTTCCTTCCCTCACCAAACCCAGGTTTTCGGTGGCACGTTTGTAGCAGGTATCCTGTTGAATTCCACCTAGTGGCAGAGACCTGCAACTGCACATGGTCACTCTGCCACAGTACACACAAGCTTCTTTTGGTTACCAACCATCTCTCTCTCCTCTCTATTTTCTTTTAGCTGGAAGCTGCTGTGTGGTCATGGTGAGTTACTTCCTGCTATGTGTAATCACTAGAAGTGGACCTTTGATGATTTAAGATAAGGACATATATTCACTCCTTAGAGCTCTGTAGTCTTGTGTACTACAGATTTTAAATCTCCTGCAGTCATTTCACTGTAACAGGCTTATCTAAAAATAACAGAGCTGATATACCAATCACTGCTATAGAACCACCCAAAGCCTGACCAGGGAGTCTGAAGCTGGCTGTGTCTCTGTGAAACTGAAAGGTGAGAAAAACTCTTTAATTGAAATACAACGGCCATCAAATTAATCTTAACATGTAATTATTTTTCATTTTCTGAGCTTATATTGACGTATTACTTGAGGACATAGAACTAATGATCCCATAGTGACAATCTGTGAAATATTCTTGACAACATCTGATCCTGGATTGCAGATTTAGCAGTTCTGTGAAGAATGAACATAAAGGCCCCTGTCCTATTTTACCAACAGTTGAGTTTCTGCTGACACTGATGCTGGCCTCTCACCAGAGAAAAGTTAAACCAATCAATTAAATATCTTCTGGGCATTTTCTGAAACCGTAATATATTCATTAGACAGCGGAGATCAATGATTGTGAAAGCTCCTACGCTCTGGATGTTGTAACTCACACCATGAAATGAGTGTGGTAATTAATTACAGGTTCGGTAAAGCTATTTTTCCATGGAGAGAACGTTAACAAACAACATCAGGCTTAAAAAAAATGTAAAACGTGGACCAAGTGATATAACATCAGCAGAATCTGGATAGATTTTACGTGCAGATATATTTTACACTTTCACTAACTGCAGCTGGTGCAATAATTTTATACCTGGAGATAAAGTGTAGGATATAATCATAAAATGTGGAGGCTTGCCCATTGATCCGCTATCCTCAGCCACATAGTAAAGAAAGCCATTGTATAGCAAATTTATTGCCTTTAGAGAAAACCGCACTTATCTAAAGTATGTAATTTTTATTCTTAACAATGGATGTTTTAGTAATGCTTTCTAAGCACCAAATCATAAGATTTCTCAGATCCAGATCATTACCACTGCTGTTTGTTTTTCTGAAGACTTAAAGGGGCTGTCTCACTACAAGATCTTGCAAAAACAAGTCACTTTGTAATATATGTCCATTAACAGTGTCCTACCTATTCTGAGATATCCCCTCTTGTATGGGCGGCATCAGCTGCTCAGGTCGCTATAGCTACAGACCTGTTTGATCTATCCTGATAGGCTGCCAGTACTAGTTGCTATAGATACAGACCTGGCTTCTACTGCAGCCTAGTGGAAGACAGTAAAGACGCCCCTGAATTCAAAGTGAAACCAAGAAATCAGAACTGAGGCGAGATGAAACAATGTAGTGAGACAACCCCTTTAACGTATATTGGTAAAAAAAAAATAAAAAGGGTCCAGAAATTACAGTGGTGCCACACAAGTCCTACAAGTAGATAAAAAGAATCAAGTAAAAAAATTATAAAAAATAGTAGACCAGGTCTTTATTTTTGCAGGAAAATGATTCAATATCACATATCTGTGAGTGGGCAATTTTTATCTGCATTACAATAGTATAGAATGTGCCTTATTTATGAACCCAGTCTACTGCGGGTCATAAATCAGGCGCTTTCTAGCACAGAAACTACACTTCTGGCTCAGGTAAAATACTTTTAAAGTGGTATACCTGTTCCAGCAGTAATGTGCCTGGAATTGCCGTACTGAAGCTATAAATATGTAGCTTCATACGGTTTTAGTGCGCCCCGCCACCCGCATGCCCCCCCAAATCAGGTGCATTACAAAGTGCCGCGGGTGCTCTGCAATGTGCCTGATATTGGCATGCGGGTGAATTAAAACTCTAGCGAACAGGCCTGCGTTAGATGACGGGCTGAAAAGATGGCAGACTTCTGGCATAGCCCCGTTCATACATGTTGCCCTTAAAGTAGTTGTTGATTAGTCCTTTACATCGGCTTGGAGGAATTTAACCCCTTAAGGACCTTGCAATTTTTTTTGTTGACACATTAATTTTTCCCTCCTCGCCTTCCCAGACCCATAACTTTTTTTATATTTCCACCTACATAGACCTATGAGGGCTTTTATTTTGCGGGACAAGATATACTTTCTAATGATGTTATTCATATTTCCATAGAATATACTGGGGAACCACAAAAAAATTCCAAGTGGGAGAAAAAAAACGTACTTGCGCCATATTTGCATTTTTTTTATTTTATGGCATTCAATCTTCGGTAAAAATTATGGTTATCTGTATTATACAGGTTGATACGCCCCCCTGCACTGTAACTGCTGGGTGTTAGCTGCGATCAGCTGCTAACACCCGGTGGCTGTGTGGCGGGGTCACGTAGCGATCCTGCTGCAAAGCCCCTTAGCGACCCTGGAACATACTCATACGTCCAGGGTCGTTAAGGGGTTAAACCCACCCCAGCTTCTACATTGTTCTGTTGGTGGGTTTCCTTCGATGAATTGATTTCTTCAGGTTCTTCCATAACATATCTACCAATTTAAGTTCAGAACTTTGAGTTGATCATTCCAAAACTTTAATTATCTTTTTCTTTGACCATTCTTTGGTGGAATAAATTGTATGCTCAGAGTTGTTGTCTTGCTGCATGACCCATTTTCTTCTGAAGTTCAGGTCAAGGACAGTTTTACAGACATTTTCCTTTGAAATTTGCTAGTATAATGCAGAACTCATTGTTACATCAACAATAGTAAACTGGCATGGCTCAAATGCAGCAAAACAGACTCAAACCATGATATTACAACAACAGTGCTTCACAGACTGCTTTGAGGTTTTTTGCTGAGATGCAGTGTTTCTATTCTAAGATATCACTTCTCATTTAATCCAAAAAGCTCTTTATTGGTCGCATCTATCCACAAAACATTGATCCATTAGCCTTCTGGCTTGTCCAGGTGATCTTAGGGTGCGTTTTCACTGCACAGGACAAATACCGGTCGGTTTGCTGGCCGGTACTTGTCCTGTGTTGCGGCCGTCCCCACGGCCGCGGGGGGGCTGGGGGTTGGGGGCTGCTTTTCTCCGCAATGAGCGTAGAAAAGCCCTCCCCCTTCACATTGAGAAGCACATATTCCGTCCGTAAACCGGACGGAAGATTGTGCTTACACAATGTTTTGCGGCCGGACCGCGGGTAGAAAAACCGCCGGATGGAAAACCCGTGCAGTGGGACTGCTGCACGGGTTTTCCATAAAGCACCATTGTGCGCATTTTCGGCAGGTTTTTCAGGTGGTCTGAAAAACCGCAAACCGGCTGAAAAACCGTCCGAAAACCCGTGCCTTGGGGACATGTCCTTAAGAGAAACAAAAGAGGGACAGCAGTTTTCTTTTTGTTCTTTTTGTAGAATGGCGGCTTTCTCTTTTCAGTTCTGCCATGCAGACCAAAGTTGTTCAGTACCCTACTGATGGTGATGTCCTCTTTATATAATAAAATAAATATAATAAAAACTATTTAAAAAATAAATATAGCAAGATGACAAAGGTCTATAGTTACCTTAAGTTTATTTGTGATCTTGCGGGTTATTATACACCTTGCTCTTGGCAAGATCTTTGTTAGTTAACTACTCATGTAGAGGGTAATAGTGGTATTATATTTCCTCAATTTCTACAAAATTTGTCTGACTGTGGATTGAAGGAGTCCAAACTATTTAGAAATGGTTTTGTATCCTTTTGCAGCCTGATGAGCATCAGCAAATCCTCTTCTGTAGTCCTTTGCTTATGGCATGAAACACCTCTGTAAACGTGTAGTGAAGATTAGACTGCTATAAATCCCTAATAAAACCAGTTACCCACTTAGATCTGGTTGTCACCCCATTAATGGAAAGCATCTAACTTTAATTTCACCTACTAATTATCTGCTAATCCTAGGTATGGTTAACACACAATAAGTTAAAAACAAACTCAATAAAAAAGCATACTTTTTTATTAAGCCACATTTCAGCTGTGTTCCAAATTATAAAACCAGTTGCAGAAAAAATGCATGTTGCATTAGTTTTTACATAGGTTTCTGATGTAGTTGAGAAATGCAGTATTGCATGCAGTAATGCAATGTGTAAGCCAAGCCTAGAGATTGGCATACTTTTGCCACTCACAAGTATGTGATTTTGGACAATTTTCTTAAAAAAACAATAAATGACTAAAAGTCTAATATTCTAGACTAATTTGTTTGATTTGGTTCTTTTTATCTACTTTTAGGACTTGTGTGAAAATCTGTTGTCATTTTGACTCAAGTTTATGCAGAAATATAGTCAATATTAAAGCACAATTGTACGTTGGTCATGTGTTTATTAAAAACCATATTCCACAATTATATATTTAATTTTTTTTGTTAATTTAAATTTTTTTAATTTTATAAAAAATGTATGCAAATTTCTATTATCCCTCATAGACCTCCGTATTGTAAGACCTTTGTCTGCAGACCTCGAATAGTAACTTTTATTGTCTACTGCCTGAAAATGTAACCTGGTCATTTCATCATTACAAATATGCATGGCTCATTAAAGCTCTAATAATAGCTATCATGATCATAACGATGGCCATGGCAGATATAACAGGTGCTAAAATGTGACTGTTTCCTCTTTGTGGGGAAAACACAATGAAGGCTTTCTGCTGTCTGTATTTTTACCAGATTGTATTTTCTTTCTACAGAACTTTTATATAACTATACTATCATCTATAGATTGCTAGTCAAATAATAGTTGTGTTGCAGTTTGCTTTACAATCAGTTTTTTGTCAACAAGTTGGGGGAAGGGGACAATTCTTGTCCTTGATAAGTGGCCTTATTAAATCTTTTTATGCTATAACAAATGGTGTACTTGTGTGAGCATTACAGAATTTCATCTACTAGAAGTACACAGAGAACTTACCAATGAAAACAGTGAGAAATAGACCTGCAAGGTATATTAGAAAATTGAAGTTAACCAATTCACCAAATAACACCATTGTTTAAAATTTTCTCTAATATTTTATTTGTGTGTCAGTGGAAAGCCCTTCAAAGAGCAGAGATCGCCCTGGTAAACATGGCCAGACCATATGTTACACTGATGCTCATTCCTCTGAAAGGCTGGCATATCATACTATATTTCTGCTGTAGTGATCACTGTGTGATTGTAGGAAACATCCATCAACTAGAACATCTAATCACCAGGGGGGTTTCTGAAGTAGGACCAGCAGTGATTAGTTTCTCACCAGGCATTCTTCTTGATTTAAAAAGTGGTCTCTTGATGGGACATTCTAATCTCCATTATTACAATGTTACTAAAAATTATATTTAAGGGGATAGTATTTCTCCTTGTGAAGTCTACAGCTTACATAGGGAGCCTTATAGGCAAAGCAATGATTCCTGAAATAAGAAGTTATACCAATAAGCTTTCCTTCAGAAAGAAATCAGTTGGCTCTCTAGCACCATCAATTCAAGGAAAAAATAGTTATATCGAAAGAGGGAGTAGGAGAAAGGAGGGAAAAGGACTCCGTGTACAGTTGGCAACGAGCCGATCATGGCCACAGCAGCTAAGGAAAAGACAGAGTTTTGTTGCTTTCTTAACTTTAAAAAAAGATTGGCCCCACTTAAACAAAAACAAAATTAATTTTCCTTTTTTTAAATTAAAATTTTTATGTGTAAAAGCAGTAAAATATAAAAAATATACAAATTGGATATCACTGACCTGTATGGGTTAAACTAGCATGTTATTTGTACTGCATGGTGATTGCTGTAAAAAAAAAAAAAAAAAAAAAAACATTCCTAGGATTGCTGTATTTTTCATCCCACCTCTCAAAAACCTCAATAAAAAGTGATTAAAGCATCATATGAACCTCAAAATGGTACCACTGAAAACCTCAACTCATCCAGCAAAAAACAAATACTTTAACAGCTCCATACAAAGAAAAATAAAAAAAACTTATGGCTGCTAGACTGACAATATAAAAACGCAATTTTATGTACAAATGTATTTCTATTGTGTAGAAGTAATAAAACATAAAAAATATCAAATTTATATCCTTATAATTGTACAGACTAGCATAGTAAAGTTATCCTGTCATTTATACCACACAGCAAACTCTGTAAAAATGAAGCCCAAAAAACAATGGCAGAACAGTGTGTTTTTTTCCTACATTTTCATAGCCCAATGCCCAAAAAAACTGTGGAACACCTATGGGCCCAAAATCACAATACATCACTAGATGAGATCCCTGAAGGGTGTTGAATCCAAAATGAGATGACTTCTGGAAGGTTTCATCTGTTCTGCTGTTTTGGGGGCTTTGCAAATGCGACATGGCACCCACCAAAATCTACTTTCCAAAAGCCAAATAGAGCTCCCTCCCCAGTGCGCCCTACCATGCATCCAAACAGTAGTTTACACCCATAAATAAGGTAACGCCGATCAGGTTTCCCTAAAACTGCAGATTGTTGGAAAAAATAAAATTTTTCATTTTCTCAGCCTAATGCTAAGAAAATCTATGAAACACTGTAGGCTTGATATACTTACTTCAACCCTGGATATATTCCTTAAGAAGTGTATTTTCCAGTAAAGTGTTCGGAAACCTAAAAGGATGTCTAAAAAAATCTCAATAAAAATGAGACCCCAAAACCTAGTAGGTGCTCCTACTATAGTAAAGTATGGCCACATATGAGAAATCTCTAAAAACAGCAAAATTGGGGGAATAAATGTTGAGTTGCATTTCCCTGGTTATATCTACTGTGTACCAGTAAATACTGTAATGGATACAAATTTAAAATATTCAGAGAAAGTTAAATTTTGTAATTCCACCTCCACTTTGCCTTATTTTCTGTGAAACCTCCAAAGGGTTAACAAACTCCTTAGATGCTGTTTTGAATAGTGTAAGGGTTATAGTTTCTTGGATGAAGCAATTTATGGAGGGGTCTAACATACAGGCCCCTCAAAAACATGACAGAACAGGATTTGTCCCTAAAAAAATCTGTGTTGCAAATTTTCTTTAAAATGTGAATAATTGTTCTGAAATTTGTAAGCCCCCTGCTGTTGTAAAAAAAAAAAAAAAAAAGTATAAAAATGATGCCAACATAAAGTAGAGATATGTTAGATGCTAGTTTTAGACACATTTTTGTGGTATAACTATCTCATAGATGGAGAAATTTTTCAACTTTGAAAATGGAAACTTTTTCCAAAGTTTCATGACATTTTTATGGTTTTCAAAACAAAACAAGGATTGTATGGACCAAAATTTATTACTGAGTTAGCAATGGGAAGAGATGCAGAACGGTTACCATTGTACAAGAGAAAACATTTCAAGCTTCTAATGGAGCAATCTATAAAAAGCCTCCAGTCTTCTGGTTGATATTCAGTCCTATTTGAAGAAGAATTCCTGGGATATCATTGCAGTATACCAGTTGGGTATACTCTGGGTTGAAATATGGAAGAAGCCTCTCTTATGTGATAGGCCAGCAGTTCTCAACCTAGGGTCCGCGGACCTCTGGGAATCTCCCGTGGATTGCCAAAGGGTCCGCAAAGAACTACTGGTTTCGGCGCTATTTGCACAGAAGAGAAACAGATTCTCCTCCTCTGTAATTTTCTGCCTTACTAAGTGTGAAACTGCAATGTAGGGTGCGCTGTAGGTTGCCGTTTCACACTTAATATTCATATATATTTATTTCAGTTTGAGGAATAATTTTTTTCATATTTTGCCTGTAGTTGGAGGTTTATTGAATAATAAAAAAATCTAATTTCATATAATAATAAATAAAATATAACACTGGTGATTAATAAAGACAATAATAAGAATGAAAAAATATTTAAATAATAAATTCATTCACAAGAAAAGTTGAACAAATGTATATATGCATAATGATTTGTCTAATATATTGTACTCTATAAATAATAATCCCAATGAACTTGTCTAAGGGGGGCTGATATCCCTGCAAATACTGTATGGTTACCTCTGTGGATGTCTTGGTATATAATCTGCGCTCTTGTCTATGGGGTGTGGGGTGATGTCTCATTATATACTGTGCACTCTCACCTATGGGGGGATGATGTCTTGTTATATACTGTGTGTGGGGGGTGATTTCTCACTATTTATTGTGAACTCTTGTCTATGGGAGGAGGGATGTCTCGGTATATATTGTACACTCTTGTACACTCTTCTAGGGTGTGATGTCTCAATATAAACTTTATTGGGATTATTGTTTATAGAGGGCAATATATTGAAAAAAATGATTATGGGGACATGTATGAAAACTGTCTAGGTCTAAGTATTTCTTTGTTGCCCTCAGCAACCAATCAGAGCTCTCCTTTTATTTAAACTAGTGTTCTGAAAAAATTAAAAGGAAGCTCTGATTGGTCGTGTGGCAGAGCACCTAGGCAGTTCGCATGGGTCCCTGCCACAAGTGGGCTATCTAGGATTCCTCCTAAAATGTGCCCCCAAAGGGGCCTGGTCTTTGGGGGGGGGGGGAGCCAATGGTTTTTCTGTCAGCAACCCCTAGGCGCTGACAGCTGTATGTAGTACCTAAATATCCACCATTTTTGGGCGGGGTTTCCCCCCGAACAGCTGCAGAGGGTGGGGGGGCTGTTCCCACTTTTCCAGGCCCCCCCCCCGGTTCCAGACAAGAAAATTGGGGGTAGGTCTCTGGAACCAAATTAAATGGCCTCTCCGGGTGATGAGGGGGGGGGCCCTGCTACCTGGAATGGGGGCAGAGGAAGAGCTAAGGAGAAAACCCCGGGCTCCCGGGAGGCTTGGGGGAACTTGTACAGAAACTGTGACTGCTTTGGGGTTCGGGATTTTTGGGTTCAGACCCCGGGAAATAGAGGGGGACTGTGTTATATTTAGGGGCCAGAGGGCCCTGGGGGTTTTTGTTTTGTTATCCTGTGCCTGAATAAACTGGTTGAGCCCAATTTAAAACCGAACCCTGTGTCAGTGTGCCAATCCTTTTAAAAACCCCAAGAAAGCGATCCGAAGCAAAAAACCCCCAGGCCCCAGGACGTCCAAAAATTTTGGGATTGTCACACATGTGGGGGAAAGGATGGGGGCATAACTGGCCCCAAACTGGCAAAATTTGGGCATTTAAATGGGGGTGTGCAAAAAAGTGGGGCAGGAGAAAAGGGGAAATGCACCCCATAAAGAGCCCTGTCCTCTGCGGGAAAATTTTTTTGTTCTTGGACAGGGGGGGAAAAATTTTTGAGCGGTGCCCCCCAATATAAACCACCCCACCAGTTACAGAAATTTTAAAAACCCCTGCCGATTTTCTCAAGGCCCCAAAGACACTTTTTGGGAGTTTTCTTTGGGCCGGGGGGACCACCGGACCTCTTTTTTTGGGTGTATGCACAAGAAAACATGTACTAAAGGATTTTCCCTGTAAAAGAGGTCCGGGGTTCAACCTAAGTGGGAACCAGGTCCCAGAAACCAAAACGGCAAAAGTGGGGGGATCCCATTGTTTCCCAAAAGGGGTAAAAAACCCCCCAACAAAAGGGAAACCCCAACCACTGCCCTGGGCAGGGGGAGGGGATGCATGGGGTTTGGCGGGGGGAATGACCCTTCCCAATGGGGGTTCGCCCTGGATTGTCACCAGGATGTCCCAAAAATGCACCCCGGACATCTTTCCCCCAGTTTGAGGGCCCCCACTAGACTTTTGTTAAAAACCTTTCCCAATGGGGTTTTTGACCCCCCCTGGGGTTTTGGACTGTAATCCATGTGTTTAAAGGGGTTGTGAAAACCCAAAAAGTCCGGCTGTTTTACTCGGCCAGAGATTTTCCCCCCCATTTTGGCTTTGGGGGCAACGGGCCAAAGGGGTATCGGGAAAAGCAAGTGATTTTTCCGGGGAAGCCCCCTACGTTTTATGGGGGAAACTGATCCTGACAAAAGGGGACCAATTTGGGTCATCTTCCAAAAGTCCCGACTGGGGTTGGGATGAACTGACAGGGTTTTTTTTTGGGCCAAAAACACTAAAGGACTCGTGGTTCGGGACATTTGCACAAAAATTCCCCTTCGTTTTAAACCCGTGAAAAAGGTGCCGGTAATGAATAGCTCTGTCCCCAAACCTGAAAAGGGGGAAGGGAGCGGGGCACAATTTAAATTTTCAATTATGCTATGGGTGAACCAGCAACTACAGGTGTTCCCACTTTTGAAGTGGGGGAGAGCCGCCCCGGGCCCTGCCCCTGGCGTCATGGCGCCCGGGCTGGGGTGTGCAGTGAAAGCAGATGGGAACTAGCTCCTGAAGGAATCCAGCCCCAGTTTCTAGAGGGTGCCTCTAAAAGGTCGTGTTTAACGGGGGTAAAAGCAGAGGATTGGCGCCCTGTGATGGATAACATTCTAGGGAATTATTTTACTCCCACAGTTTTCATTGGATTTAATGGGGGTTCCCCGGTGGGAAAGGTTCCCCTTTTGCTCTCCTGCTGGAAAAACTCATGAGGAAAGAGGGGCCCCGGGGCTGTGTTGAATTTCCCGGAGTCCAATCAGTAAAGGGGTCTACCTGTGACTCCAGCGCACTGGGTTACCTGAAAATAACATGCGAGGGTTGGCAGGGAATGAGTGCCCAGTATTAATAGCCACCATTCTTTTGAAAAGCTGTTGGTCCCAAGAGGAACTTTCATTTTTTATGTGCACCTGGAAGTCCTGAGAATGATTTGGGTCCCTACATGTTTGAGGAGAACCCAATTTAAGGATTTTGTCCAGAAATCGAGAGGGAATGCATCCTGGAAAGACGGGCCCCAAGAGTGATAAAAATTCCTGTGTAAAGAAAAAATGTGCTTGGGGGCAGATTTTTTTGTGTACCCTGAGCATTTTATTAAAAGAGTGGAAAACTCTTTTGAAAGAGAGCCGGGTTTTTAGCACTGCAGAGTAAGAAAAAATGTTTTTTGCTGGGACCTGTATCCCAAATTTTTTCACTTCAAACCCAAGGTTTTCGGGATTTTCCCCTAGCTTTTTCTGGGGGCCCCCGGGCCCAAAGACGCAGTGTTGGGAAGGGGTGACTGCTAACAACCACAGAGGGGGATGTAAGCTTGAACCCTACTGAGAGGCAGGTGGGGGCGTTTTGAATCCTCAAAGGATTAAAAAAGGTTTCCTGTTCTGAGGCCGCAATCATTTTTTTATAGGACAATTTAAAGGGGAAAAAACTTACAGTATCACAAATTTTATCCTCAAATGCCAGGGGTAGGGGCCCGATTTTCCCCGCCTTTCACCCACGGTGTTTTTTGAAAGGATTGCTTTTCATTTCTAAATGGGTCGCCATTGCCCCCTGCTCATTGTTTGAATTTTTTTGGTTGATAAAGGGGTAGGAGTAACCCAGTTAGAAAGGGTAGAGTTCTCCCCTTTGGGAAAGGTTTTCAGGGATTCAAAAACATCCCCCCACAATTTTCGGGAGATTTTGCTGCTAAAACAGGGGCTTTTAAACGGGGGGTGTGAACAGGGGAAAGTGTCCCTGGTAAAAGTGAAATGCCAGGTAAATTTGGAAATGGCTATGACCTGTTTGGTTTTCTCATTGTGATTTGGGGTGAAAAGGGGTGAACCCACAGCTGAGCTGTCTTGGGAAAAATTTTTTTTCCTGCCCCCCCAGGGTGTAGGGGAAAAACTTTTTCCCCAAAGTAAGAGCTTTGACCCCCCGGGGGGAAGGGTTGTGAGGGTGATCAAGACCGCGGCCTTTATCAAAGTGGGGATATGTGGGACCAAAGGGGCCCGTCTTTGGGTGGGGGGAGGCCAATGATTTTTTCTTCAGCAACAATACGCTGGGTGACACTAAAAAGTAAATACCTGAAAACCACCATTAAAAGGGGGTTTCCTTTTCCCCCCCAAAAAGCTGGGAGATGGGGTGGCTGTTCCCAAAATTCCAGGGCCCGGTTCCCAACCCCGATATTGGGGAGGGCTCTGGAGACCTATTAAAAGCCTCCTACTTCCAGTGATGAGGGGGGATAGTCTGCAACCCGGAAGTGGAAACCGAGGAAGCTAAGGAGAGAGTCTGGCCCCAAGGGTTGAGGGAAACCTGTAAAGTTTTGTGACTGCATGGGTTTGGGTTTTGGAGTTAGGGTTTAGACCCCCCGAAAAAGAGAAAAACGGGTGTAAAGTTATGGCCAGATGGCCTGAACTTTGTTTTTGTTATTTCCCGTGCCTGAATTTAAAACTGGTTGAGGGCCCGAGTTAAAACCCAAAACCCTTTCTGTCAGTGTGCCAAACCGTTTTAAACCCCAAACAGCGGGTCCCAACTAAAGTACCCCCCCCGAGGGGGTCCGAATGTGATTTATTGTCAAAGTTGGGGTATCCCCGTTTTTAACATAGCAAATAAACTAAGTTTTGGACAGCACTGAATTCCCCTTTTTACCCCTTTTTAAAAAATTTTTCAAAGCAAAAAAACCGCCCAGGTTTTTGGGAAACCTATTCCTCAAAACCAAATTCCATAAAAATTAAACAAACGGGCATCAGCATAAAGTTTTTTTATTCAAGAATCCCAATACAAAACTGCAACGTTTCGACCCCAACAGGTTTTTTTCAACATCTTGACAAAGACCCTGTGTGGGTCAAAAATTGCCCGCTTTTTGGGAAATCGGGTTCTTTAATAAAGAAACTTTATGCTGACACCCGTTTAAATAATTTTTTTTAAATTTTTTATAGATGAGGGCCCAATTTTTATGAAAATATTATGCAGTTTTTCTCTTAAATAAAAATATTTTAAATTTAAAAGTTTCCCCTTTATATTTTTTGACAAATTTTAATCAAACCCGGGTTTTAAAATTTTTAAATTTTTTATTATAGGGAAAAATCACTATTTATGCATTATACTTTTTTATCTCCGGGTTTCCGAAATTTGACCGGGAAGCCCAAGCCCGACCCCCTCAATTTCCCTACTCTGATTTAGACTCCCCGACTCCCCATACAACACAAGTTTTAAATGACAACTTTAAATGAAATAAAATGGTAACATTTAGGGCCTTTTTTTCACCTTAGATTTGAGATGGGCAATTTTCCCCAAATTTGTTTCGTTCACCTTTCCCGAATTTCTCAGCAAAAAATAACTTCGTTCCGAATTACTTCGCACGCAATCACATGTAAAAAACAGCTGATTTCCCAGGGCGCACAGAGCTGCAGGGTGTCCTGTAGAACGTTGTGCCAAGCTTAAATAGGCACAGAGCTTGGTGTTTGTCTGCATACAATGTTGTGTTTTAGATGATCACCACATGACTGCCGCCGCTCTTAGAATCCGCTTCACAATAAAATTCCCTGGGCACTTTAAAGGCAAAACTGACCAAAAAACTATGCGACTAGCCTGAAAAAGGCATGCCAGAGAAAGCTGGAAAAAAACAAGCAGAGCTCAGGTGGCAACATTATGACAGAGTGTGGAGGTGACGGTGGCGACCCACAGCAGCATGAGGCAGACATGGCACAATGACACAGTGTGAAGTCACGGCACACAACAGTAGCACATGAGGTCAACAGTGGCACAAGACAGAGTGGTAGGTCACGGGCAGCAGCACATGAGGTTCAGGCAGTGGCAACAATGATATTCCTGAGGTGGCAAAAACAGGAAGTAGGCCACAGAGTGGACAATGACACAGAGTGTAAGTCCACGGCAGCAGCCACAGCACAGCATGAGGGTCAGACAGTGCACAATGACAACAGTGTGTAAGTCACGGCAGCAGCCACAGCACAGCATGAGGTCAGACAGTGCACAATGACACATGTGTAGGTCAAGATGGCAGCCAGCAGTAAGAGGGCCAGGCAGTGGCACAATGACATTCTGGAGGTGGCAAAAACAGGAGTAGGCTCACAATGGGACAATGACAAGTGTTGTGTAGGTCACGGCGCAGCCACAGCAGCAGCTTGAGGTCAGACAGTGGCACAATCACATCTGGAGGGTGCAGAAAGCACAGGAGTAGCCCAGTGGACAAGACACAGTTGGAGGTCACGCAGCAAGCCACACAGCAGCATGAGTCAGACAGTGGCACAATGACACAGTGTGTAGTCACGGCAGTAGCCACGCGCAGAATGAGGTCAGACAGTGGCATCAATGACACAGTGTGTAGGTCCCCGCAGCAGCACATGAGGGCAGGCAGTGGCACAATGACATTCCTGGAGGTGGAAAAAACAGGAGTAGCCACGAGCTGGGACAATGAAACAGTGTGTAGTACGGGCAGCAGCCACAGCAAGCAGCAGCGTCAGACAGTGCACAATCACATTCTGAGTGGCAAAAACAGATTAGGTCCACAGAGTTGGACAATGACACCAGTGTGGAGTCACCGCCAGCAGCCACAGCAGCAGCATGAGGTCAGCCATTGGCTCAATGACACAGTGTGTATGTCAGGGCAGCACCCACAGCAGCAGCATGAGGTCAGACAGTGGGCACAATGACACAGTGAGGATGGTGGCAATAAGACCAGTCCCCTGTAAAGATGTTGGTGGCAATGGAGAAACGGTCCAAAGATTGTGGCATCAGGCGGGTGTGGCATCACTAATAGTGGCTGAGGCAGGTAGTTTGAACCCCAAACTCATTCTCACAGTTTTGGGTGAGGCGTCATGGCTGATGTAAGTCCCTGACGCCTAAGGCATTGTGGTTGGAAATCCTGGCTGATCCACGCCTGAATTCATCTTTGATCAAAGGTTCAAAGTCGTTCCACATTTTCCCGTGGACAAAGTGGGTTCTCCTTTGGGTAACGATGGCCACGTGCCGCACTGAACACTCCGCTCTGATGCCACACTACTGGCCGGCAGGACAGCTTCTACACTGCAAACTCGGCAAGTTTGCGGCCACACACCAGTTTTTGGCTGCCCATATCCACGGATCTTCAACTGGGGTGGCAGAAGGTGCTGTCCAGTAGGCCCACCACCTGTTGGTTTCAGGGACTGCTCCAGGTCCTGCTCTTGCTGCAGCTGTGACTCCCGTTCTCACTAGGGCGGGTGAAAGGAAGCGCTCATCAGTGCTCTAGACTTAGGTTACTGCTGAATGGAGCTGGACAGCTCTTACCCCCGCCACCTTCCCTCCACAGACCGCGGCTGTATACGTGAGCGCGGAGGAACCCCCCGTCAACCTTCAGAGGAGGGACGATGCCGCACATAGGCAGCGGCCAACTGTTACGGAAGGGATTTCCCCTATAGTATTTGAGTTTGTCCTCCCCTTTCTCAATAGCGGGGAAAAAGGCCCCCTTTTTGGACCGGTAGCGAGGGCCCCAATAGCGGGAGACCAGAATTCCCCCCCCCTTTGCCGGATGCTGACTATTCGGCGTCACAAACCCAAAGGCAAATAAGCATGCTGGGGCCATCTGCACAAGTAACCCCCGGGGGGCTCCCGCCTCCATTTCCACTGTATACTGCCAGGGTTGTTTGGGGGATCATTCCCTCTTTTTCCCACTCCATCCACCCCTCCAGCTGCCCCTGCCCCTCCTCTCTTGTCACCGGGGTAAAAAAACCCCACTCTTTTCCCAACCAGACAATCCCTTCTGCTCCAAAGTCCTCCCCCTCCTCCTTTTCCGCCCCACCGGACTCATGGGGGCCAAAGGGGAGTTTGTGCCACGTCTCCACCCCCCTGCCCAGAAAGTTTTTTTTCAGAATCTGTTCCAGGACATGAAGCAGGGGAATGCCGTTATTCACCCGTAGTCCTGCCGACTGACAAAAAACTTCCCCTTTCCTCGAAGGCCTCAAAAAAACGGCGGGTTTGTCAGGGCAGTGATGCCACTGGCTGACATAAAAAGTTCACAGGGGAGAAACTTTTTTCCCTGCCTGGTTCATAAAAAAATTTTTAAGGGGCCTTTCTCGTTCAAACAAGCCCGGTCCAACATTGCAGGCGGGAAATTTCCCCCAACGGGGGGAAAACATCGCATATCAAGTGTGTTGGGGGGGGCATTTTCTGCCGCTGAAAAACTCGAGGGGGGTGTTCCTGGCTTTGTACGAATGGAAAAAGGTGCATGCACATTTTTCCTGGCCTTTTTCAGAATGTTTGAAATCGGTGGAAGAATTCAGGAACCTTTTTCACAACCAATTGAAAAACGGCCCCAAATGCAGGGCGCATGGACCACCCCTCCTCGGTGCAGCGTGGACACCATTTTTTCCTTTCCCATTGCCCCCTCCACCAGGGTTTTTCCGATTTGAAAGTTGGCGTGGAGAAACCCACACATTGATTTCTTGCTGCAGGGACGCGGAGCGTTCCTCCCCTGTGGGGGAATTCGTTCCCCAAAGGGAAGCCGGGTGTAGATCTGCGTGACACCGCTGTGCCCTACACATGTGGTATGATGGAGCATATTTGGGTGGGGGCTGGGGATGGTGGGGGAAAGGAGGGGGAAGGCGGACATTGGCCAGGAGCAGTTTTTTAAACAACGGGAGGAAAAAAGCGGCGTCCCCTCCCCCAAAGGGTTTTTTTGGTTGCCGGGGCCGGAACACATTCCCCCCAGTGGGTGTAAAGGACATGAAACGGGCCGACCGTAGTTAAAAGCCCCAGACGCCCGCGCTGCCGTCCCCCCTTGGAACAAACCGAAAATTTAAGGACTGGCCCCCCTTCTGTTCTACATATTTTTTGAAGTGCTGGTACTTCCCCTTTAGGGAAAAAGAAATTAAAAGTTTGGGAAACCCTCTCCATCTCGGCTCGGCATAACCCATTAGTTTTTTTTAATGGTGCAGATTTTCCATTTTTTGGGAAAAAGGGGGGGGACTGCATCCCAAAAAACTTGGACAGGACCCACGGTCGCTGCTCCCCCCTTAGGAGGGTTTGGGAAACGCATCCTGTTGTTCTTTGCAATCGCCTGCTGAACGACTGCCCCCATAAAGGTAGGGGGAGGAGCAGGAGAATTTTAAACCGGGAGTTGAGGGTTCAAAGGAAAACCCCTTCTGCAGAGGGGGGGGACCCTTGGGACTGGTTGCAATGGATGCGGCCATGGCGCTGTGCTGTTGCGCGGCGGAAAGGATGGCCCCACCACATCTAAACCCACGTTTCTCCCGGGCCCCCGGGTGGTGACGCTGCATGTTTTGACGCAGGGCCGTGGTCCCAAAAAGGGTTACTCCCGGCCACGCTTCACTTTTGCTTACAATTCTCCCTATACCCTTTATTCGGCCCCCCGGGTGCCTTAGAAAAGAACTGCCACACCCCCGAGTAGGGTTTTAAAAACCGCCCATGCCCGCACGAAGGGACTACTGCCGCCGCTGCCTCACTAAACCCCCCGTGCCGTTACTTTTTTGGATTGCGAAGGGGTTTTTTTAAACCCCCGTGGCCGCTTGGCCCCCGACCTCACACTGCTGCTATCCTGCGACTCAGGGCCAAAACGACCCACTTGCTGGCTGCGGCCCCCCCTGCCTGACGCGCAACTGACCCCCTTTCCCCTTTGACGATGATGAACCCTTGCCTCCCCCCGGCCCCAAGTGCGGTGGGTTTACATCATCATCATTTGTTTTTTGATCTTCATTTTGCTGTTCATCACCGGTCTTGGTATGCGAGGCGACCCCCCCAAAACATAAACCTCCCATGCCACTTCAACATCTAAACTTTGCCGCCTACTCAAGAAGCAGGGATTTTGGGCCCCCAAATTTCTTCGCTGCCAAGTAGCGCTAAACTGCCCTCCTCAAATTTTTTCATCCTCGTATAAAGTGGCGCTGAGCCCAGCCCACTTTAGTAGAATCTGGCTAAAGGAAAAACCCGGGAGGGGAAAAGGGGGCGGGTTGAGAACGGGTGGGGGGCCGTGCCCCCGCTCCCGGGCCATCCCAACTAAGGGTTGTGTTTGACTTTCCCCACCGATTTCTTGGCTGGGGTTGTCAAAATTTTCATCGGGAGGAAAAGTGGATGACCTAGTCAACCAATCAAAAAACCATTGGGTTGCTAGCCAGTAAAACCGGCCCGCTAAAAGGGAAAGCGGCAGTTGTGGCCTCACCGAGTGACCCTTGCTGCGAGTCCCCTTGCTGTCCCTGCGACCTGTCCAGGAATGTTTTTTTTGCCCTTTTTTTTTCCCCCCACTCGCGGGTCAGGGGCCGGGGCCCACCTCTCTGTCTGACATACTGTTTGTTCTAAAATTTACAGACACTTTTTTTAAAGAAGATATCTGTATATGATAAAAAAAAACCCCCCGGTTTTTGACCCCAAAAAATTAACCCACTAAAAAAGTTTGGGGGAACCCCTTGGATAAAAAATTGTGCCCCCCACAAATGGGCAGGAGAAATTGAATTGTATGTGCCGTTTAAATACTCGGGGTTTTTTTACTGAATATAGAAGCACAAACAGGTTAATTAACCCTTTGGATATTTTTAAAAAGCTAAGAATTTCTTTTGGGGGGGGTGGGAAAAAAAAGTTTTTTTACGAATACAAACAGCCCAAACCCAAAGGGTTAAAATAACCCCCCGGGTGTAAAAATTGGTTTCAAAAGAATTGGGGCACCAAAAAAAAAATTTCTAACCCTTTTTAGCGTGTTACAATTTTCATGTTTTTTAAACCCACACAACAAGAGAAAAAATTGTAAAATTTAACCCCTTGTTTTTTTGGAAATTTTGCTTTCAGGAAAAAATTTTTATTTTTTTGGGGGTGAAAAAGACGGTTTTCTTGGAGTCACAAAAGCAAACAGAACAACGCTTAATTAACCCCCCGGATGTAAATTGCCCCAAAAAATTTAGCAAAACCCGAAAAATGCTTTTTTTGCGGTTTTCAATTGCGTGTTTTTTTTACCTAACAAAAAAGAAAAAAAAATTTTAATTAACCTTTGCTTGGGGAAAAAAAGGTAAAAAGGAAAATTTTTATTTTTTTTTGGAAAAAGACGGTTTATTTTTTTTTCCCCACACACAAAAACAACGCTTAATTAACCCCTGGAAGAAAATTTGGGAAAAAAATTGAGCAACCAAAAATACTAGCTTTTTAGGTGTTCAAAATTTCGTGTTTTTTACGCAAAACAACAAGAGAAAAAAATTTTAAAAAAACCTTTTGCTAGTGAATTAAAGGGTACAGGAAAAAATTTTAAAATTTTTTTGGTGAAAAAAGATGGTTTTTTTTGTCACCACAGCAAAAAAAACAAATCAAAATTAACCCCTTGGGTGTAAATATCGCAAAAAGAATTGAGAAAACCCGAAACTTAAATAGCTTTGTAGGTTACAATTGCGTTTTTTCTAAAGCTAACACAACAAAAAAAAAATTGTAAAAAAACCTTTGGGTTGGGGAATTATGGTACCAAAAAAATTGTAATTTTTTGGGGGTGAAAAAGAAAGGGTTTTTTTTTGTCACCCCCAGCAGAAAAAAAAATGCTTAATTAACCCAAAGGATTTTAAATTGCGCAAAGAATTGAGCAGATACGAGCTTTGTTTGCTTTTTACAATTGCGTGTTTTCTACGCTACAAAAACAAAGAGAAAAAATTGTAATTTAAAACCCTTTTTTAAATGAAATAAAGGTACAAAAATTGTTTAAATTTTTTGGGGGTGAAAAAATGGTTTTTTTTTTGGGCCCCACAGCACAAAAAAACCCCAAAACTTAAAAAAAACCCCGGATGTAAATTTTCCAAAAGAATTGAGCAAAACCCAAAAATACCCAGCTTTGTAGTGTGTTTCATTGCTTTTTTTTACGCTAACCCAAAAAAAGGGAAAAAAATTTTAAAAAAAATTTAAACCCTTTTCTTGTAATTTTTGGGTTTCAGGAAAAAATTATAATTTTTTTGGGGGTAAAAAAAGACGGTTTAATTTTTTTCCCCCAAAGGGAAAATAAAAAACGGGTTAAATTTAAACCCCCGGATGTAAATTGCGCAAAAGAATTTAGCAACCAGGGAAAATACCCAGCTTTTTAAACGTGTTACAAATTTCGTGTTTTTTTACCTACACAAAAAAGAGAAAAAATTGTAATTAACCTTTCTTTTGAATTATGGTACAGGAAAAATTTTAATTTTTGGCCGGGGAAAAAAAAACGGTTTCTTGGAGTCACCAAGCAGAAAAAAAAATGCCCTTAAAATTTAACCCCTGGGTGTAAATTGGCCCAAAAAAATTGAGGGAGCCCCAAGCAAAGAGCTTTTTTGCGTGTTTTTTCAATTTTTTGTTACCCACGCTTCACCCCCAAGAGAAAAAATTGTAATTAACCTTTGCTTTTGGAAAATTTTTGGAAAAAGGAAAATTTTATTTTTTTGGGGGGGTGAAAAAAACGGGCTTTTTTGCACCCCCACAAAAAAAAAAAGCTTAAATTAACCCCGGAGTAAATTGCGCAAAAGAAATTTAGCCCTCCCCGAAACTACTAGCTTTGTAGCGGGTTACAATTGCGTGATTTTTTTCCCACATACACAACAAGGGGAAAAAATTGGGAATTAAACCCTTTTTTTGTGAATTATGGTAAGGGAAAAATTTTATTTTTTGGCGGGGAAAAAAACGGTTATTTTTGTCACCACAGCAGAAAAACAACACTTAATTAACCCCTGGTTTTAAATTGGGCAAAAGAATTGAAACATCCCGAAAAAATACTACTTTGTACCCTGTTCAATTTTCGGATTTCTACGCTACACAACAAGAGAAAAAAATTTGTAATTAAACCCTTTCTTGTGGGAAATTTTGGAAAAGGAAAATTGTAATTTTTTTTGGGGGTGAAAAAAACGGTCTATTTTTTTCACCCCCAGCACAAAAACCAAAAGCCCTTAAATTAAAACCCCCGGATGTAAATTGCGCAAAAGGAAAAGAGCCCTCCCGAAACTCCCCGCTTTTTTGGTGTTTTTCAATTTTCGTGTTTTTTACCTACCAACAAGAGAAAAAATTGTAATTAAAACCTTTTCTTGTTGGGAAAAAGGGACAGGAAAATTTTAAAATTTTTTACGGTGAAAAAACGGCTATTTTTGTCTCTACGAAAAAAAACAACGCTTAAAATTAAACCCCCGGATGTAAATTGCGCAAAAAAAATTGAGCAACCCCGAAAATACCCAGCTGTGTTCGTGTTACAATTGTGTGTTTTCTAGCTACCCAAAAAAGAGGGAAAAAAATAATTTAAACCCTTTTCTTGTGAATTATGGTACAGTAAAATTGTAATTTTTTTGGGGGTTTAAAAAGGAACCCCGGTTTTTTTTTGTCACCACCCGCACCAAAAAAAAAACCCTTTAAAAAAACCCCTGGATGTAAATTTCGCAAAAAAATTGAGCAAACAGAAACTACAAACTTTGAGGTGTTACAAAATTTGGGGTTTTTACGCTACACAACAAAGAAAAAATTGTAATTAAACCCTTTTCTTTTGAATTTTTGGTACGGAAAAATTTTAATTTTTGGGTGGTGAAAAAGCAGTTTCCCTTTTAGTCACCAGAGCAGAAAAACAAAGCTTATTAAACCCCTGGATGGGAAATTGCGCAAAAGAATTGACAGCCACAAGCTACGAGCTTTTTTAACGTGTTACAATTGCGTGTTTTTTTTACCAACACAACAAGAGAAAAAATTTTAATTAACCCTTTTCTTGTGAATTAGGTTACAGGAAAATTGTATTTTTTTGGGGGTGAAAAAGACGGTCTATTTTTGTCAAACCCCAGCCCGAAAAAAAAACGCTTAATTAACCCCTGGATGTTAAAAATTTTCCAAAAAAATTGAGCATCCAGAAACCCACTAGCTTTGTACGGTTAAAAAAATTTGCGTGTTTTTTTACGCTAAAACAACAAAGGGAAAAAAATTTTAAATTTTTCCTTTTTGCTTGTGAAAAATTTTGGTACAGGAAAAATTGTAAAATTTTTTCCCGGGAAAAAGACGGGGCATTTTTTGTCCTAAAAGACAAAAACAAACGGGTTAAATAACCCCCGGGTTAAATTGGGCCCAAAGAATTTGGGAACCAGAAAATAATAGCTGTTACGTGTTACAATTTGTGTTTTCTACGCTCACAAAAAGAGAAAAATTGTTTAAATTTAAACCCTTTTCATGTGAAATTTTGGTACAAAAAAAAATTTTATTTTTTTGGGGGTGAAAAAAAACGGGCCCATTTTTGTCACCACAGACAAAAAAAAACGCTTAAATTTTAAACCCCGGATGTAAATTGGGGCAAAAAAATTAGCAACCAGAAACTACTAGCTTTTTAGGTGTTTTCAAAATTTCGTGTTTTTTCGCTACAAAAACAAGAGAAAAAAAATTTTTTAAACCCCTTTTTTTGTGAATTATGGTTTCAAAGGAAAAATTGTTTAATTTTTTTTGGGGGTGAAAAAAACAGTTTTTTTGAGTCCCAGAGCAAAAAACAAAGTTAATTTTAACCCCGGGTGTAAAAATTTCGCAAAAGAATTTTAGCAGCCACAAGCTTCTAACTTTGTAAGCGTGTTACAATTTGGTTTTTTTTCTACGAAAACCCCAACAAGAGAAAAAATGTAATTAACCCTTTTCTTGTGAAATTTTGGTTCAGGAAAATTGTAATTTTTGGTGGTGAAAAAAATCGGTTTCTTTAGTCACCAGAGCAAAAAACAATGCTTAATTAACCCCCCGGATTTTAAATTGCCAAAAGAATTGAGCAGCCACAAATACTAGCTTTTTAGCGTGTTACAATTGCGTGTTTTTTACCTACACAACCCAAAAGAAAAAAAAAGTAAAATTTAAACCCTTTTCTTGTGAATTATGGTTTAAAGGGAAAAATTTTAATTTTTTTGGGGTTGAAAAAAAAACGGTTTTTTTTTGAGTTTACCAGAGCAGAAAAACAAGCTTTAAATTTAAACCCCCGGATGAAATTGGGGCAAAAGGAAAATTTAGGGAACCACCCAAATACTAGCTTTTTTAAACGTGTTACAATTGCGTAAATTTTTTCGCACACAACAAAGAAAAAATTTTTTAAAAAACCTTTGCCCTTTTGAATTAGGTACAGGGAAAAATTGGAAATTTTTGGGGGGTGAAAAAGACGGTCCTTTTTTTTTGCACCACAGCAAAAAAACAAAGCTTAATTTAACCCCCGGATGTAAAATTTCGCAAAAGAATTGAGCAACCGAAAAAACTAAGCTTTTTAGCGTGTTACAAATTGGGGTGTTTTTTTACGCTAAAAAACAACAAGAGAAAAAATTGTAATTAACCTTTGGGTTGTGAATTTGTGTTGAGCATTTTTCGTTGGCGATCGAACGATAGTCGATAGTCGGCCGTTATCGATAAGGTTTTTCGATAGTGAGCATCGATTATGAGCGATTACCATTAAAGTCTATGGGAGAGCAACAACACCTTCATTTATTACACCCAAACAAGGCGGGGAGAAGCTGAAATTAACATCCAAAAACAGTCAAATGGATATGTGCAACATCTTAGGCAACACACTTAGGTTATAAAAGTCACAGAAAAAAAGTCACAGACCATTCACTACCCCTGTCTTGTACCACAGCCTGACCTTAAAACCTGCATCACCCACAAATTAAAAAGTGCCAGAAGCAGTATGATTTGAACCATCATGTTACTTGAACTGGACATTGAATATCCCTGTCCTGGCACGCAGCATGAGCCCCAAACCTGCATCCCCCCCAGATTTAAAAAGTGCCGCAAAAAGAGTCTTTAAAACCACCATTTTGGGTTTCACTGGAATTGACTATACCTGTCCTGGACCCCCAGTATGACCATTAAAACCTGTCTGACCCCAGATTAAAAAGTGCCGGGGAAAAGAGTTGTTATATCCCGTATCTGTTATGTTTTGGTATAATAAACGGTATTTTTTGCACCTTTCAATTCACCTGTGGTGAATATAGAATTGCTGTTTTAAGATTTACGTAGATGCTGCGTCAATGAACAATGCTGGGTGCGCAAAAGTCAAAAAACACGTAATTGTTATGTTTTGGTATATAAACGATATTTTTTGCACCTTTCAATTCACCTGTGGTGAATATAGAATTGCTGTTTTAAGATTTACGTAGATGCTGCGTCAATTGAACAATGCTGGGTGCGCAAAAGTCAAAAAAATGTAACTGTTATGTTTTGGTATAATAAACGGTATTTTTTGCACCTTTCAATTCACCTGTGGTGAATATAGAATTGCTGTTTAAGATTTACGTGGATGCTGCGTCAATGAACAATGCTGGGTGCGCAAAAGTCAAAAAACACGTAACTGTGATGTTTTCGTACGATACACGGTATTTTTGGCAACAAACAACCTGTGCTGACTACAAGATTGCTGTATTGTAATTTAACTGCAAGGTGGATATATCAACAGTCAAAGGTGTAATGGGTAAAATTGAAAATGAACACCTATCTGAAATGTATACTGATAATAAAAGTGGAGTTTTGCAGCTAACAAAGAGACCTGCAGTTACTAGAAATGATGTGTATCCAATATAAGTTCAGGCTGCCCAATATCCAGGAAATATTTCAATAGCAAACTGTTAATAATAAAGATATTCCTCTACAATGTCTACACTAAGTCTTGGTGAACTTTATCCAGTGTTCTTTATAGATAGAGCTTGTCTGTGTTCGCTGCTTTAAAATTCTCTAGCTAACTACATAAAATGTTCAAATCTCTAATCTAACTAAATTGGAAGGATCACAGCTAATAGTAGAGGTTTCTCTGTGCAGAAATAGACTAATTTCGCTGAGCTGTTTGTCCACAGGCAGAACGCAGGTCCTATCCTATGAGATGCTGAGAGACACTGAGGCTGAAACAGGAAACGCTGTTCTATGTAAAACGAGGTCATGTGATTTTTCCAGCCAATCGCAACCATACACATCCCAGTCATGACGTCGCACACACATCTCACCCTGCTCTATTCTGTAATCTGATTTGCTGGCCGCCAAAAATTATAGGAAGCGCGAAAAAGGCGCGATCTTAATAGATGATTGCTCAGATTTTTAACCTTAATTATCGCATGATCTGGAAATTTCGATCACCATAAAAACCTTGCCGATTTCAACTTTGTCGATAAAAATCGCTCAACACTACTTGTGAATTATGGTACAGGAAAATTTTAATTTTTGGCGGTGAAAAAGACGGTTTCTTGGAGTCACCACAGCAGAAAAACAACGCTTAATTAACCCCTGGATGTAAATTGCGAAAAAAGAAATTGAGCAGCCACAAAGCTACTAGCTTTGTAACGTGTTACAATTGCGTGTTTTCTACGTACACAACAAGAGAAAAATTGTAATTAACCTTCGCTTGTAAATTTAAAGGTACAGGAAAATTGTAATTTTTGGCGGTGGAAAAAACGGTTTCTTGGAGTCACCACAACAGCAGAACAACGTTTAAATTTAAACCCCCTGGATGTAAATTGCGCAAAAAGAATTGAGCAGCCAAAAATGAAGTGGTATTTGTATTATAAAAACACTGTGTCTTTAAATGAATACAACAGGAACTGGCTGAGATCCCACTTAGATATTGAATGTGCTGTGAGCAGATAGCATTAAAATGTATATGCAGCTGCAGTGGACGCACACTGGACTTCAGATCCAATACACCAAAAAATCAGAAATAGAACATTAAGAGAAGCAGTCTCTGAGACAAGCTGAGCCCACCCCAACAAAAATCGCTGTATAAAAATCAGTTCTTCAGAAAGAGCTATTACAAGCAATCGCGGCAGCACCTTCCTGATCAGTACGTGAGAGGAGTGTGAGCTCCCAGCGTCGCACTCGGACTTATATAGTGCGGTGACATCACAGAATCCCGCCGGTCTCTGATTGGCTTCATCTCTGCACATGTCATGCAGGCTATGCCCTTCTTCCTCCCAGAGTGCTTTGCCCCATGTAACACCATGTGCTCGCAGCCATTTTATCAATCAAAAGCATACTTTTTTCACCCGAAGTACCCCAAAACTTCGACTTCGTTCAGAAACCGAAGTTTTCCTGAAATTCTAAACGAATTCCACTTCGTTAGAATCAATTCGCCCATCTCTACTTATGATACAATACTCAAGCTATTTAGGTAGATCATACACTGACAGGCAAAATAGTCACAATGTTTTGAAGTTGTGACTTGCAGGCTCCATATCTTACCATCCACTACAGCTATGAACATGAGACTACCATCATTTTATAGACAATCTTCTTACCTATTGTAACGTTTTCTGGCCGCAAAGCCAGAAACATCCTGGTACAGAGGATCCACAGGGCCCACGGCGGGCAGAGATGGTAGAACATTTTTTGGGTAGCCGAAGTGCAGGGGCGGGAAATGGCTGGACACTGGAGGCTGTTAAAGGGAAATTCTGCAGCAGTAAAAGTGACAGAGCCCCAGAGGGGTTTGACAAAAATTATTCGCAGCAGGAACAGCAGGGAGAAACAGGAGGTCAATACGTCAAAAGGGCAGCGGGGAAAAAACAGGTGCGAAAAAACAGCGCGGGGTTTTAATTTTGACATTCAGCAGAGAAGCACCGGAAAAACCCCCGAGGGTTAACCTAGCAGGGGCTTTGCAACAAGGTCTAGCTCTAAGGATAAAACCCCAACGAACTGACGCTGAGTGAAGGGAGGAATTTCCCTTTTATAAAGGGCCCGAGGTCACGGGGCCCCAGGCGGGGGAAAAGCAGGAGCACTGTGTTAAATGTCCCCAGGCTTGCGCGGGGGGGGGGGGATTTCGCCCTATGAGGTGTGCACACACGCTGAAAAAGCCACAGAGGACGGACACACGTGGAAGCAGGACCAGGTGAGTAGCGCTGAGCAACAGGAATAGGTACAGAGCATACTGACTCTGCCGCTGTATGCCCCGCACAGGGAGCCACAGCAGACCCAGACAAAGGGGCACGGACACGACTGCGGTCCAAGCCATGGGCCGCGCCGTGACAGTACCCCCCCCCCCTTAAGCCCTCCTCTCCGGGCTAGCCGGGTACCCCCATAACTGCTTGGGGTAACCACCTCCTCCTCGGTATCCCAGGAACTGTCTTCAGAGGAGATGTCCAGAGAGTCCCGGATTATTTCTTGAACCTGGGGGACAGAAGCAGAAACAGTAGGCAGGGGGAGAGGTGCGTGGGAAACAGAGGTGTCTTTACAGACCAGGAGCTCTTCTTGCGCTTGAAGTTCCTCTTCAGGCAGTACCGCAGAAACGGGCAGGGAAACAGGTGGGCAGGACTGCACAGGATGGGCAGGCTTGAGTCAACGAGAATGACATGGCTCGCCCCACTGGAGAACTTCACCCGTTTTCCAATCTAGAGAAGGATTGTGACGCTGGAACCACTGTAGGCCAAGCAGAACTGAAGCAGAAGCATTAGGCAAAACATAGAACGAGATGTCCTCTTGGTGAGAGCTTCCAATTTGCAGAGACAGAGGTTTGGTACTGTAACGCACTGGTTCTTTCAGAATTTCCCAGTTGATGGAGGAGAAATGCAGCGGTTTATCAAGACAGGAGACAGGCAGGCAATACTTGTCAAGCAAAGACGGGTGGATAAAGTTCTCAGACGAACCAGAGCCCAACAAAGCAGAAACTTGGATTTTAGAACTGGAACCATAACAGAGCGTGACTGGGGTGGTCAGACGAGGAGCAGAGGTATCTTTATTCAGAGACACTTCACCCACAACACCATGGCATGGAGGTTTCCGGGGCGCAGCCCGGGGGACTGGGCGTTCTTCAGATAGTGCTTGGGATTGCCACAGTATAAACACAGGTTCAGACTGCGCCGGTGAGTGCGTTCATCCAGGCTTAGATGAGCGCGATTCACCTCCATAGGATCGTCTTGAAGGGAACACAGGTGCCTGGTGAGATAGACTTGGGGGTGAAGGTACAAGGCGAGGCGAAGGCTTGCGAGGACGGGAGGGCGGTTACTGCTGGCGAAGCTCTAGCTCTCTTTCAGAAAAACTTATGTCGATTTTGGTAGCTAGAGCAATGAGGTCATCCAGGTTACTTGGTAGGTCACGACCAGCCAGTTCATCCTTGATGCGCCCAGCGAGGACCACCCAGAAGGCTGCAACAAGGGCCTCGTTGTTCCAAGCAAGTTCCGAAGCCAGGGTATGAAACCGGGTGGCATATTGGCCCACAGAAGATTCACCTTGACAGGCACGTAGCAGAGCAGATGCCGCAGAGGTATTGCGCCCAGGTTGTCCAAAAATTTTCCGGAAGGTGACAAAAAACTCTTGGAGTCCCTGTCAGCGGCCCCTCCCCCCAGGGGGTGGGGCCCCGGGCCCAAAGGCTTTCCCCTGAGACAGGCTGTGATAAACGCCACCTTGGCTTATCGGATGGAAACTGGTGTGCCAGGACTCGAATGTTGGTAACTGGTTGATGAATCCGTGACAGAAAGGGGGGTTCCGTGTAACGGGGCAGGCAAGGGGGTGCAGGCTGGGACTGGACATGGTCGAGGAGGCGGAGACACTGCAAAATAGGGGAGCTGGTGTGGGTGCCATGCAGACGCAATTTCAATCAGACATGCGGTAACTGTCTGTAGCTTCGGGAAGTTTGCTCCAGGTGGTGCCATGAGGGTTGATTACAGCTACTGGGTGGGTAGGTCACGCGGCGGAATCCCTTTAGTAGGGTCAGTTCGCACTGTGGGTTTTCTGGCCACAAAACCCGAAAAGTTCTGGTAAGGGGTCCACAGGGCCCACGGCGGGCAAGATGGGAGTACACGCAGTGGGGGACCAAAGTGCAGGGCTGGATGGCTGGACACTGGAGGCTGATAAACGGATGCTGCAGCAGTAAACAGATGACAGAGTCCCAGACAGGTGACAGAATATATTCAGCAGCAGGAGACAGCAGGGAGAAACAGGAGGACACTACGTCAGAAGGCAGCAGAGAAAACAGGTGCGCTGGACAGCGCAGGGTAATGCAGACGTTCAGCAGAAGCACTGGAAACCCGAGGGTTAACCTAGCAGGAGCTTCAGCAGCAGAGGTCTAGCTCTAAGGATGAACACCAACGAACTGACGCTAAGTGCAGGGAGGAAGTTCCTTATTAAGGCCGAGGTCACAGGTCACAGGTAGGAAGCTGGAGCACTGTGTCTATAAATGTCCGCAGGCTTGCACGTGTGCGCCCTATGAGGTGTGCACACACGCTGAGGAAGCCACAGAGGACAGACACACTTGGAAGCAGGACCAGGTGAGTAGCGCTGAGCAACAGGAACAGGTACAGAGCATACTGACTCTGCCGCTGTAAGCCCCGCACAGGGAGCCACAGCGGACCCAGACACAGGGGCACGGACACGACCGCGGTCCAAGGCACGGGCCGTGGAGCGATCCGTGACACCTATCTTATACATAAGTTTGACTTGCAGCTATTTAACATCTGCTTAGTTCTGCAGATTCTTGTCATGTAACTGCATTGTTACTGTTTTGCTGTTAAAAATCAAAATATTAATTTTTATTATTTTGTTAGTATTTGGTAAATCTACCTTTTGGCTTTCAGCACTACCTCAATCCTTCTGGGCATGCTCTGGATCAGATTCAAGCATATCTTGACCAAAATCTGATCCCTGGTCTCTTCTACACCTTCCCAATGTTGTTGTATAATGGACTTGGGTATGAATACAGCTTTTTCTTCAACTCTACTCACAAGTGTTGAATTGGGTTGAGGTCAGCGGACTGTGGAGGCCAATACAGTAGTTCTACTTCATTGTCATTGAACCATTCCTTCTCCAACCTTGATGTTTGCTTCAGGTCATTGTCCTGCTGGAGCACTATGTCGTCCTTTTCATACCCATAGTACTCGAGTATATGAAGAAACTCATCTTGTAGGATACTCACATATAGCTCAGCATTGAGATCAACATAGATCCTGGTCAAGTATCTAACATCTTTGGCTGTGAAACAACCCCATATCATCAGGCTTCCTCCACCGACCTTGATGGTTTCATCAATTTCTCGAATCATTAATCCCCTTTTCCCTTGATTATTCCAAACCCATTTGCATGCATCAGTCTATTGACTTTTATCTCATCACTTTGAATCACCCATTTCCAATTTTCCATTTTTCTTACTTTTTTGTAAACTCAAGCCAATGCTTCTTATGGTGATATTGAAGTCGAGGCTTCTTCACCTTTTTTCCAGCCATCATTCCAGTCTTGTGTGTTGCATGGTGCTTGCATGGACGTCTGTGATCTCACTCTTACGAAGCATACAAGCCACCTCCACTGCCATGTCTGTCACGTTAGATCTGATAGACTTTGTGATGAGCCAACTTGTTGACTCTGGTATTTTGCCTGGATATCCACCTCTTGGATTTTGAATGGATGGATGTACTTCATTTCGTATTCCTCCAGCTGTCATGGACTCACATGATGCAGTTTGGCAATTTTCTTGGCAGAGAGACCACTATCGATGAGCTGGATGATGCTGTTTCTTTTCTTGGGAAATCTTGATGTCTACTCGAACCAGTGACCTTTTGCTTGGGAATCAGCCTAATAACACACTGAGCTATTAGGGAATGTGAGTACAGGTTGTAATTTGTAGTATACAAGAAGAAAAGGATTGTCCCACCACCAGAAGCAAAACAGTAACAATGCAGTTAAATGTCAAGAATCTGCAGAACTAAGCATATACTAAATAGTTGCAGGTCAAAGTTATGCATGAGATAGCCAAGATAATTATCTATGGTATAAAATGATGATAGTCTCATGTTGAAATCTGTAGTGGATGGTGAGATATGGAGCCTGAAAGTCAAAAGTTCAAAACATTGTTACCCTTTTGCTTGTCAGTGAATATAATATATTTATTGGATATGACTTTAGAACACCAAAAAATTAAAAAAAATTGTAAATATGCAAAACACTGAAGTAAGTGGGAAAAAAACAGTTTTCAACAAAAACCTCCTGAATAACATTTGTGAAGTCTATGAATTTGTTCTGAGGAATAGTATCTCCTCCATCAGATCCTCCTTCATAGATGACCTCAATTCTGATCTCATTATTTCCAGGCTAGAGAACAGCCTCTTTACACTACCTTGGGTTGGTGGCAAAGAGGTGACCATATGGATGACATCTCTAACAATCTCAGAGTATAAAAGAATTGCCTCATGTGCAATCATTTCTGATGAATGGTTGAACTCTTCTACTTCTTTGAAAGCAATTGAAAAATTTTGCTGAAATATGGTCAATCTGTTTGTTAAGGGGGGTGAATTTTTTTCACCTGAGGTAACGCTTTGCCTGCTCCATGTCATCCAAATACTTTTCAAAATTAAACTCCTCATCGGATGAGGTTGAAGCTATGGTAGTAACAGCACTGACAAGACCCAATTCCTCTTGCTCTTGGCACTGGATTGAACTAACTGTACTAATTTATTATATATTTTGGGAGTCGGCTCCACAACTCCGACTCCACAGCCTTGATAGTCGGGAAGGGGTTCCTGCAAATTAATTTATGGGTATGTCATGGGGATTGTGCAAGTTCACGATCGGAGCTTGTACTATTGCAGCATGGGACCAGCTGCATGTTACAGCTGGCCTCATATTGCATCACCCACAGCCAAAGTTGATTAACCCCCTAGCTTCTGCAATATATTGCGATCACCAAAGCTAAGGAAAGGACAGAGGGTAAGAGCTTCCTCTGTCTTCTATCAATGTATAATCGCAGTAGCCAGCTGCTTCATAGGCAACCCGGAAGCCTTACACAGCCTTATGGGCTGCCTGTGATGTCACCATGCCTGGCTATGCCCTGTGGGCATAGCCTGGCATGGTGATTGATAGTTTTCATAGAGACCAATACATAGCAGTTCTGCTATGTACTGATCTATCTTGAATCAAGTTACTATGGGGAAAAGTAAAAAAAATTAAATAAATAAAGTGAAAAGAAAGTAAAACCCTATAAATCTTTCGTGTTAACCTGCACGGTGAACACCATAAAAAAAACCAAAGAAACCGGTCACATTTTCATTCATTCAGCAGCACATAAAATGGAATAAAAAGCGATCAAAAAGTCATATAAATGCCAAAGTGGTACCAGCGAAAATGTCATTTCATCCCTAAAAAAAGCCCTTTTATAGCTCTGTATACAGAAAAAAAATAAAATAAATTATGTCTGTCAGAAAACAGCAATGCATAAATAGTGTTTTACACAATAAAAACACATTTTTTTAAAGTGCTTCAGCATATAAAAAGCTATATAAATTGGGTATCACCATAATCATCTCAACTAGTGTTGAGCGATTATTATCGACAAAGTTGAAATCGACACGATTGTTATGGTGATCTGATTTTTTGATCACGCGATAATTTAGGTGAAAATCTGCGCATAATCTATTAATATCGCGCCATTTTCAGCGCTTCCTGTAATTTTGGCGGCCACAAATCAGCTTACAGAATAGAGCAGGGTGAGCTGGTGTTGGCGACGTATGACTGGGATGTGTATGGTTGCGATTGGCTGGAAAAATCACATGACTGGTTTTTACATAGAACAGCCCTTCCTGTTCACCCTCAGTGTGTTAGTGTGTCTCATAAGAGAAGGACGTGTGCTCGGTCTCTGTCAAAACAGCTCAGCAAAAAACTGTTTTATTTGTTCACAAAGACAGCTATGCTTTTAGCTGTGAACATTAGAACTTAGGGTAAATTGGAGATTGCAGATTTTAGTAACCTTAGGCTGAGAATTTTAAAGGAGCATCTAGCACTGTACCGTCCGGGGGGGAGAAGGGGGGGGGGCTTGTCGGCGAACACAAACAGACAGACAGGCTCTTTAAAAGGAGAGTGGATATTGTGCCCCAGACTTTGTTTAGACCTGCATTGGAATGGGTTTTTATTAACAGTTTGTGGTGAAAAACTACTTGTTTTGTTGTGCAGCTGAACTTATATTAGGATACAGATCTTTTCTAGTAACTGCAGGTGTTTTGGTAGGTGTAAAACTAACTTTTATTATCTGTTTTACATTTCAGACAGGTGTTTTTTTCACTTTGGCGCAGTTCAGCTTTGTTCTATAGAGGCCCCTCTTGCACTTAAATTTGAATACAGCAATTTTTTTCGTCACTACCGTTGTATTTGATAGGTGAAAAAATACCTTATATTATCTTTATTACATTTCAGATAGGTGTTTTTTCACTTTGGTGCACTACAGCTTTGTTAATTGAGGGGACCTTGCACTTAAATGGTGGGAATACAGCAAATTTTTTAGTCACTGCCGTTGTTTTTGATAGGTGCAAAAAATACTTATATTATCCATATACATTTCAGAAAAGGTGTTTTTTTCACTTGGCGCAGTCCAGCTTTGTTCATTGAGGCACCTTGGCCCCCTTAAATTTTAATACAGCAATTTTGTAGTCACCGCCGGTGTATTGATAGGTGCAAAAACTCCACTTTTATTATCCGTATACATTTCAGATAGGTGTTTTTTTCACTTTGGCGCAGTCCAGCTTTGTTCATAGAGGCATCTTGCACTTAAATTTTGAATACAGCATTTTTTGTAGTCACCGCCAGTGTATTTTATAGGTGCAAAAAAATACCTTAAAATTATCCGTATAAAATTTCAGATAGGTGTTTTTTTCACTTTGGCGCAGTACAGCTTTGTTTTAATGAAAGGCACCTTGCACTTAAATTTGAATACAGCAATTTTGTAGTCACCGCCGGTGTATTTGATAGGTGCAAAAAATACCTTATATTATCCGTATACATTTCAGATAGGTGTTTTTTTTTCACTTTGGCGCAGTCCAGCTTTGTTCATTGAGGCACCTTGCACTTAAATTTGAATACAGCAATTTTGTAGTCACCGCCGGTTTATTTGATAGGTGCAAAAAAATACCTTATATTATCCGTATACATTTCAGATAGGTGTTTTTTTTTCACTTTGGCGCAGTACAAAACTTTGTTTCATTGAGGCACCCTTTTATTAAATTTTGGAAATACAGCAATTTGGTAGTCACCGCCGTTGTATTAATAGGTGCAAAAAATACCATATATTATAGGTATACATTTTTAAGTTAGCTGTTTTTTCACTTTGGCGAAGTCCAGCTTTGTTCATTGAGGCACCTTGCACTTAAATTTGAATACAGCCCAATTTTTGTAGTCACCCCCGGTGGGATTTGATAGTGCAAAAATACCTTATATTATCGATACATTTCAGGGTAGGTGTTTTTTTTTCACTTTGGCGCAGGCAGCTTTGTTCATAGAGGCACCTTGCACTTAAATTTGAAACAGCATTTTTTAGTCCCCCGCAGGTGTATTTGATAGGTTTCAAAAAATACCTTTTATTATCCGAATAGTTTTTAAATAGCTGTAAATTTCACTTGGTGCGGCCCTAGTTTTTTCAAAATTGCCACGTTGTACGACAATTTCTTCTTTTTGTCAAATTGCATGCAAAAAAACAATTTCTTTATCCGTGTAACTTTGAATAGTTTTTAATTGGGCCTTTTTGAATCTCAGTTTGGCGCAGATAGCGCACTTGTATGATATTTTGTTGAAAACTATCATTTCCCAGTCCTACTGGGCCATTTGTAAATCCCGGGACTGAAGGAGGAACACTGTTGATTTTGTCTTATGGTTTCTTCCACCAGACCACATTTCACAGGTATTCGAAGAAACATTTCAGTTTCTAAAACCTAGTTGGCTGTAGAAAATTTGAGGGATTTAAGAATAGCTGTGATTTGCCGTCTTTTAATAAAAGATGTTCCAAAACTCTTCCCTACCTCTCAAATTTTTATCTTTCTGAACATGGGCGAAAATGCCTGATGGTAAGCGAGCAAAGAGGGGGTAAGACATAGAGGTAGAGGTACAAGGAAGGTGCTCCTTCCAGTGCTGGCGCAACAAAGCCTGCCAGCGGATCGTCAGTTGCAGGACCGTCAGGCCTGTCATCGCTGGGTCAGGGCCCTGTGAATCTCAGTAACGGAACAGCGTCGCCAATCTGTCCCTTCAGTGGTTTAATGCAACCTGCATCCAGCAGTCTTACCTCCTCGTCCTCCCCGTCACGGCCACAAATGTCGTCATCAAACATCCCCCAGGGATTCCGTCCAACCCTGAAGAGGGGCCCCAAAGTCAAAAACGGTTTTACCCACCCCCGTGGATAATCCCCTTTTTTGAAGACCTCTTTGATTAAAAAATTGGCGGTTGGGGGGCAGAAGGCAAAGGTTAAAAAATCAAAAGGGGCCCAAAAAAACGATGATTTTTTTTGCTCTGGCGCCCCGTTATGATTGCCTTCCCGAGAAGGAGAAGGAAGCGGTTTTAATCGGTTTTAAAAATCCCCGGGGGGTCGGCAAAAACCTTGCAAATCCCACTTGCTTGTAGCCCGCAGCCCGGAGGGAGAAAATTTAGGACGACGAAAACCCCCCCCTGTGTTTATGATGGGAAGGGTGGGCGGGCATTGCCCGGGAAGAACGTGGTCCTTTTTTAGCAGGGGAAATTTCGCTTGCGAAACGCTTATCCCTGGACGGGAAAGGAAAAACGGGTGGGGTTTGGCAGTACGGGGGTTTCCCCCTCAAAAAAAAGGGGGGGGTGGTTTGCAGGGGAAATCCGCTGATTTTTAATTCCGCCCGCCATGGTTTAGCGCAAAACCCCGTCCCCCGCTTTTTCGCCGTCAAAAAGGTCCCCGGACCTTTTTAAGCCCGGGCCTTTTTTTGAGCAAGCCTTTTGCTTCACCCAGCGGGTGTCATTTTCCGCCTTTGCCGTAAAAAGGCCCTAATTTGAGGAAGAAAAACCCTTTGGTTTGGGTTAAAACCCCCAAACCCCAAAAAGTCTTTGTAAAATTTCAGCGATGAAAGGTTTTTAAAAAGGAGGAAAAAACTTTTGGCCAAAAAAAAAGGCCCCGAACCGGGGCGGGCCGGGGGCCCCCAAAAACTGGCCCCACCCTTGTTTTCCGCCTCCCCTCCTCCGGCCCCCAACCCGAGCGTTTCCCCAGTGGCCCCCTGTCTTCAGAGTAATTTATCAGGGATCAGGGGTCCGCTTCGCCTCCCCCCGGGCGCCAACCAAATACCCCCAGAAGGGGCCCATCCCACCCCTTCTTTTTCCACCAGTTTGCCCACCCCCGCAAGCCGTAAAAATGGCCAGTTGCGGCCCGGCCCCCTTTGTCTTCCGGTTTTGGGGGCAGAAGAAAAAACTTTAACCGAACCATTCCCCAAAAACCCAAAAAGCCCCGAATGTCGGCTTTTCCAGGTTTTGGCCCTGGAGGGTGTTGCCCTTTTTTCCCTTGGGGGAAAAAGTTTGGGTTCCGCCAGTCATGGCCCCTTGGGCCCGCCCCCAAAACCCCCCTGCCCAGCAGGCATTTCTTTGCCAGAAAAAAAAAAGCCGTCACTGCCCTGGCCAAACCCCCAAAAGTTCAGGTCGGCGCCCCTCTTCAAAACCGCGGGATGGTTTCCCGAGGGTTCCCTTTCCCCCCAAGGGCCTCTGGGGGCATCTTTTGCCCAAAAGAAAAACCCGGTTTTGTTTAAATTTTAAACGTCTTGGGGAAACCGGGCCCCCAAACAGATCAGGAGCTGTTGGAAAGGCCCTCCGCAAAGGGCCGAGCGCTGGGGTGAGTGCCCCAAAAAACCCTTTTGCCCGGCAAAGGGGGGTGTGTGGGAACGGGGGGAAATTTTGCTGGCCCCCCCTTAAGATCGGTGGTGGAAAACCCCATCCCCCTTTCCCGGGGACATTTTCAAAGAAAACCCTTTTCGTCCAGAAATTTTCCCCAAAAAGCTTTCCCGGTCTGGATGCCCCGCTGAGGAAGGCTTTGAAGGCTAAGTTGCCACTTCGCCGTTTGCACCTGCTTCGTCCCCCCCCTTTGGGTGCGGTTGCCCCGGGGGTCAGTCGCCTCCCCCCTCAACCCTCTCTTGGGTTTACATGGGAAAAACGCGGGGAATTTTCCCCCCTTTCCCCATTTCACCATGATTTTGGGCCCGCAGGCAAAAAACAATTTTCGCATACGAAAAGTGACACATGGGGCCCGGGCAAGCAGCGGACCCCGGGGGTGTTGAGCCAACGAGGGTTTGGGGGTTTGGTGAAAGAGCTCTTTCACCTTCTTGCCAGTTTTTGGGGAAAAAGCCACCAAAATGGTCCCGTGGGACAATGCCCCCGGTTTAGCATGGCATTGTTGGGTTTTAAATTTTGTTCTGGGAAAAGTTTGTTGGGGCACTCTGGGGAAAAATTAAAGGGCCCCCCCAGCCCAAAGGAGGAGGAGAAGGACCCCAGATGCGGCCAAAAGGAAGCCTTTCTCTCCCGTTCAAAAACCCAAGGGCCCCCCGGGTTTTACAATTTTTTTCGGGGCTTCATTAGGCAGTGGTTCGGGGGAGAGCCCCGGCAAAGGTTTGGGGCCCCAGCTCTCAGGGTTTCATTTTCTCCCGGCAGTCAGGGGCTTTTGTTGAAAGCTGTGCCGGAGGCAGGGAGGGGGAGGAGGAGGAGGAGGGGAAAAAGGGGTATTCCTAGACACCCAAAGTTTAAACCCCCGGGCCCTGCCCTTGGGGGGGAGGTTGGGCGGAAAATTTTAGGGGGAGGAGGGAAATGAGGAAGGTCGTTTTTCTTTGTTTTTCCCCCCCGCCAAAAGGGGTTGGGGAAAAAAGGCTCCTCTTTTCCATGAGTGCTTTTGGGGTGGCTTTCCCTTTCCCTTTCCCAAAAAGATCCTGCATTAAGGGCCCTCAAAATGAAAAAACCAGTTTTTGGATGGGGCCACCCCCCTGGAAACCCGGTAAAATAAAAAAACTCAGGGACCTTTTTCCCTTCCCCCCACCCCAAATTTAAAAGGGGTAAAATGCAGGGGAAAAGGAGACCTTGCTGATTGATTTAAAATGGAGAAATTTTTGCCGTCTGCCCTTTACGTTTTTTCAAAATTATTTTCCCGGGTTTTAAAAAAAACCCCCAGCGGGCGGTGGCTACAGTAGAGTGTCAATTTTGCCGAAACGGCAAAAAGCCCGCGGCAAGGGTGGCAAAAAAGCTTTAAAGGGTGACCCTTTGGAAAACTTTATTTTAAAACCCCAACCCCCTCCCCAAAGAAAGCAATTTTCAGGGCACACATTTTCCCCAACACCCAGAGAAAAAGCTTAAGGGTCATGGTTTTCAGGGCTTTCTACGTCTCAAACAACCCATGTTTTTGGGTTTTTGTTCCGGAACCCCCAAAAGACTTCTGGGTATCCAAAAATGGACGAAAGGCCCCCCAGCGGGCTCGCCACCATTAGAGGTGTTGTCCGGGCCCGCCCGGGCCCGCGGGCATATTCTGAGGGACCTTTTAGGACCGCCGGGGAGTCATTAAGCAAACGCATCCGGCTTTTTCCAAAAAGGGAATGTGGTCGTTTTTACCTTTTTAAACAAGGGTGATCAGGGAAAGGATCTCTTTATGATGGGTTTTGGCCCCCAATTTTTCCCCGAGGTCAGCCCGATTTGTTTCCCGGTCTACTTCAAAATTTCCCTCCAAAGGAAATGGCCTTTGAAAAAAATTATTTTTTTAAAAAATTTTCTTACCTTGCAATTTTTTTTTCTCAGTTCCCAAAAAGTTTTATTTTTTCTGGTTTTTTCTGTGGGGGAGACTGTAAAAGGAAAACCAAGGTTTTTAGGGGAAAAAAAAACCATTTTTTCCATTTACTGGGTTAATCTTTTGAATTTTTTTGCAAATTTTTCAAAGGTTTTTTTGGGGGCATGTTGCCTCACCCAATTTTTTAAAAAGTGGCCCGGAAATTTTATTTATAATTTTTTGGGGGTTTTGTTTCTGTGGATAAAAGCAATAATTTTGGTTCCCTTTGGGAAAAGAAAATGTGGCTTCTAAGTGGCAAATTTTCCCCCCACAATTTTTAAAGTGGGTTTAGAAGTCAAATTTATTTTTTTTTGGGTTTTATGGTTTGAAAAAGCAGCAATTTTCTTTCAGGTCTATTCTAAAAAAAGTTGTTTTTTTAATAGACATTTTTTTCTTCACCCCCTTTTCAAAAAAAAAATGGGTCATGGGGTTTATGTTTTGAATTTTTGGGGGCATTTTTTTTTGTGACATGCCCGCTATTTAAAACAAAGGGCCCATTATAAAAAAAAAGTTGTTTTTAACAGAAATTTGTTTTCCCCAATTGTCCCAAAATGGGCTCAAGGGTCATGCTTTGAAAATTTTTGGGGGCATTTTTGCTTTTGGGCATGCAGCAATACAGGTTCCCATTTTTAAAAAAAATGTTGTTTTTTTAACCAAAAATTTGTTCTTCCCCAAATTTTAAAAGGGTGGCTCAAGGGGTGATGGTTTTTGTTTAGAAAAAAAGGAAAAAGGTTAAAGGGCCCCTGTTATTTGGAAAAAACCTATTGCAAAATGAAATTTTTTTTGGGAAGATTTTAAATTTGCTATCAATCCCCCTTTTTTGAGGGCAACCCCTTTAATATAATTTAAAAAAAGAAAAACAAAGACAAAGGGGGGGGTTCCATCCATTTTTAAAAAGGGATTTTCTAGGAAAATTTTAAATAATTTAAAAAAAAATTTGCATTTTACAAAATAGTTTTTAAAAAAATTCCTTTTTGAATTGTACAAGGGGGTAAGGAAAACTTTTCTTTGATGTAGGTTTTTTTTCAGGGACCCTGGAGTATGGGGGCAACGGACAGAAAAACAAAGTAAAAGAGGGCCTTTTTCCCCCAAACACGGTTTAGGGAAAATGAAGAAAAACAATGCCCCGAAGGGAAAGGGGAAAACCCGGGTGTAACAGGAGCGGGTTAAAAAAACCCGTAATTTCCCGTGAAGCTCAATTGGTCCGCATCTTTTCCTTTTGGGGGGCCCAAGCGCTACCCAGGGGCTTGGGCTGTTGATAGGAAGGGGGGGAGTTCTCACAATTTCCCCTTCCCCCCACTCTGCTTCAGCACGGGGCAGTTTTGTTGCTGCGGGATTTAGGGCATTTTAACTGGTGTTTTAAAAGATACGGACGCCCAAGGGCCCGGGCTCTTTTTGCACCCCCCTGTAAAATCCGGCCGGGTCATTTTTCCCTTTTGGGACAGGGGAAAGGGATAGGGCAATTTTCCAGTTTAAATTAAAATGGTGGGTTTTAAAGGGGCTCCTTTTTTCCGGGGCCCTTTTTAATCGGGGGGGCAGGGGGCAAGGTTTAATGGTTTTTCTGTGGAAGGGGCAGGGCCAGAATATGTCCGTGAAAACTAAAATGGGGGGTTTTAAAGAAATCCTTTTTTCCCCGGCACTTTTTAAAACTTTTGGGTTCCCGACAGGTTTTAAGGGGTTTATTCTGCGGTCCGGGGACATGGTTTGTCAATGTCCAGTTCAACAAAAATTTGGGGGTTGGAAAAAACTTCCTTTTTTTCCCGGGAGCTTTTTAATTGGGGGGTTTAGACAGGTTTTAAAGGTATACTGCAGTCCCCGGACAGTTTAGGCCATGGCCCGTTTTTAAAATAAAAAAAGGTGGTTGGAAAAAAATCTTTTTTTGGGCCCTTTTTTTTCTTGGGGGCCCGGACAGGTTTAAAGGGGGCTTTCTTGGGGGTCCCGGAAAGGGTTTTTTTCCCTGTCCAAATTAAAATTTAAAAAAATGGTTCAAAGGGTTCTTTTTCCCGGGACTTTTTAAACGTGGGGCATGAGGGTTTTTTTGGGTCATTTCTGCCTTCCCGGACAAGGATATTTAAGTGTCCTGTTTTAAGTAAAATGAGGTTTAAATTTTTTTCGGGGCCCTTTTGGCACTTTTTTTAAATTTTTGGGTGATGGGAGGTTTAAGGGGGGCATGCTGTTACTAGGGGCCCGGGATAGTGGGAAAGGGTTTTGTGACTTTTTTTTTTGTGGCTTTTATGCCTAAGTGTTGTGCCTAAAAATTTTAGCAGTTTATTATTTGATGTTATGGGTGTTTAAATTTCCCGTTCTCCCGCCCTGTTTGGGTGTAAGAATGAAGGTGTTGTTGCTCTCCCATAGACTTTAATGGTCATCGGAGATGATCGACTATCGAAAAACCTTATCGATGGTGGCCGACTATCGACTATCGCCCGATGTCGATAGCCAACGTAATCGCTCAACACTAATCAAGATGAATCAGGCGTGGATCTCTGATGATGTTGTTGCCCCAGCTGCCAAGGTCACCGATTAGTTGCCGGTCTACTATACATTCCTCTTCAAACAGAAATGGTCCTCTTGAAAACTTTTTTTTAAAATGATCATTTCTTACTGCAATTTTTATTCTCAGTTCCCAAAAGTTCATTTTGCTGGTTTTGCTGTGAGGAGACTGTAAAAGACACCAAGGTTTCATGACAAAACCGTTTTCCATTTACTCACTTCATCTTTAGAATTTTTCGCATTGTCAATGGTTTTGGGGTCATGGTGCTGTGAGATACAGCTATAATCATGGTCCTTTGGAACAGAAATGTGGCTTCTAAGTGGCATTTCTCCCTCACAATTTTTAACAGTGGCTGAGAAGTCATTTTTATAATTTTTTGGTTCATGCTGCTTTGAAATGCAGCAATACTACAGGTCCTATTCTAAAAAAATATTGTTTCTAACAGACATTTGTTCTTCACAAACGCATAGTGGCCAAGGGTCATGTTTGAATTTTTGGAGCATTTTCTGTTAAATGAGCATAGTACAGTCCTTTGAAAAAAATGTGGTTTCTAACAAAATTGTTTCCAATGTCAAAAGTGGCTAAGGGTCATGTTTTGAATTTTTGGAGGCACTTTTCTGTGACATGCAGCTATACTACAGGTCCTATTAAAAAAAAATGTGGTTTCTAACAGACATTTGTTCTTCACAATTGTCAAAATTGGCTCAAGGGTGATGGTGCTGTCAAAAACAGGAATAGGTAGGACACTGTTAATGGAACATATTGCAAAATGACTTGTTTTTGCAAGATCTTTAACAGAGCTAGCAATCCATGAAGTGAGACAACCCATTTAATACATTTAAAAAAGAGAAACAAAGATGTGGTGGGATTCCATCCTATTTTAAAAATGTGTTTTCTAGAATTAAACTACTAAAAAACTGGCATGCACAAAATAGCTGATACAAATATTCATCTGAATTGTACAAGGGAGGTAAAGGAAGACTTGAAAAGATGTAGGTTACCCAGGACAGGTCTAGTCAATGTCCAGTGAAACTAAAATGGTGGTTCAAAGACTCCTTTTTCCGTCACTTTTTAATCTGGGGGTCATGCAGGTGTGGGGCTCGTGCTGCGGTCCAGGCCTGGGATAGTCTCTGTCCAGTGAAACTAAAATGGTGGTTCAAAGACTCCTCTTTGCGTCTCTTTTTAAATCTGGGGGTCATGCAGGTTTGGGGCTCATGCTGTGGCCCAGGACAGGTATAGTCAATGTCCAGTTCAACTAAAATGGTGGTTCAAAGACTCCTTTTTCCGAAACTTTTTAATCTGTGGGTCATGTAGGTTTAAGGGTCATGCTGCGGTCCAGGACAGGGATATATATGTCCAGTTCAAGTAAAATTAGGTGGTTCATTTTAATGACTGCCTTCTGCGACTTTTTAAATTTGGGGTCATGCAGGTTTGAAGGGTCATGCTGTGGGCAAGGACAGGGATAGTGAATGGTCTGTGACTTTTTTTCTGTGGCTTTTATACCTAGATGTGTTGCCTAATGATGTAGCAATATCCATTTGACTGTGTGGATGGTTATTCCAGCTTCGTCCAGCCGGTTTAGGGTGTAAGAAGAAGGTGTTGTTGCTCTTCCTAGAACTTTAATTGGTCATCGGCGTAATCTTATCGGACTTCGGAAAATCGTCTGATAAGTTAACAATATCGGACATTTTGACCCGTAAATACATCAATTTTGTCCACAAAAAATCAAGACAATATTCTAGCTCTGTAAACCCAGAAGAAGTTAAAAATGTTATTGCTTTCAGTTCTACGAGGATGCAAATAGTGTTGTTTTCCACTTTTGAATTATAAAGGTGTTTTTAATGTGATTAAAGAGCGTAAAAACCATATATAAAAAATATACAAATTGGGTATCGCTGATAATTTTTTCGGCACTCGACTGCTAAAGCATACGCATGTCATTTTATACCACACGGGGTGGACCGCCTTTTGTAAAAGATTAGAAAAACCAAAACTACCAGGATTGCTAATTATTTTGTCATAAAACAGACAGTCACAAAAAACTTTGATAAAAAGTAATCAAAGCATCATATGAACTCCATAATGGTATCAATAAAAATGTATACAGAAAAATAAAAAAATTAAGGCTATGAGACTATGATGACATAAAAACGCGACTTTTTATTAATGCTTTTCTATTTTGCAAAACTAATAAAATATAAAAAGTATATAAAATTTATATCATTATAATTGTACCAACCCGCATAGTAAAGTTATTATGTGTTTTATACCACACAGCAAATGCTGTAAAAATAAAGCCTAGAAAGCAATGGTGGAACTGTGTTTTTCCCCCCATTTTCATGGCCCAATGCCAAAAAACTATGCAACACTTGTGCACCCAAAATGCACAACACACCCCTAGATGAGATCCTTGAGAGGGGTTGAATCCAAAATGGGTTGACTTCTATTCTAGTACTTTGGGGGCTTTGCAAATGCGACATGAAACCCAACAAAATTGGTGTTCCAAAAGCAAATAGCACTTCCTCCCTCGTACGCATTGACATGCACTCATACAGCATTTTGCACCCACATTTAAGGTATTGCCGAACTTGAAAGAAATTGTGTAACACAATTTGGCGTGGTTTTTTTCAAGAATTCCTTGTAAAAATTAAACATTTTCAGCTAAAATTGCAGATTGTTGAAAAAAAGACATTTTCATTTTCACAGCCTAACACTAAAAAAATTTGTGAAACACTTGTGGGGTCGATATACTCCCTGCACCCCTGGATATATTTCTTATGGGGTGTAGTTTCCAATATGGGGTCTTTTCAGGGGAGTTTATTAGGTTTTAGCACCTTAGGTGTCCGTAAACCTGTAATGTTGCCTAAAGAAAACCATAATGAAAATGAGACACCAAAGCCCAGTAGGTGCTCCTCATATTCCTAGGCTTGTGTTTGAGCCAAAGAGTGCATTAGGGCCTCATTTGGGATATCACTAAAAATAGCAGAATTGTGGAAATTGATGTAGATTTGCATTACCCTGGTCACATCTACCAACTTCCAGAGAAAAAAGGATAAAAATTTAATTAAAATCAGAAAAAAAGTGAAATGTTTAAATTTCACCTCCACTTTACTTTCATTTTTGTGAAATATATAATGGGTTAATAAACTTCCTAAATGTTATTTTGAATAGTGGTGTAGTTTCTTAGATGAAGTCATTTATGGGGGTATCTAACACACAGGCCCTTCAAAGCCACCTCAGAACTGGATTGGTCCCTAAAAAAATCTGTTGCAAAAGTGTGAAAAATTACTACTAAATTTCTAAGCCCCTAATGTTGTAAAAAATAACAAGACATTTAAAACATGATGCCAACCTACAGTAGACTATGGTAGATGCTATTTATAAGCTATTTTGTGTGGAATAACTATCTGTCTTACACACAGAAATTTTTAAACTTTGACAATGGAAAATTTTTCAAATGTTCACGATATTTTGATATTTTTCACAATTCTAACAGGGGTTTAAAGGACCAAAATTTCTAACAAACTTAAAGCACAATGTGTCATAAGAAAACATTCTCTGAATCACATGGATAGGTAAAAGTGTCAAAAAGTTATTCTCACATAAAATGACACGTCAGAATTGAAAAATAGGGCTGTAAGGGAGGTCAAAACTGACTGCAGCGGTAAGTGGTTAATAATTATTGCCTCTATTATTGATTATCATTATTGCACATTGAAGATGAGATACATGTTTGTCGTGCATTGAGCCACATTTGGACAGTGATAAACAGACACAACCATCACACTGAGCTGAACAACGCTAACTGTAGTTTGTAGTAACTGTAGTACCGTGTTTTTCCAAAAATAAGACAGGGTCTTATATTATTTTCATTTCCAAAAAAAAGGGCTAGGCCTTATTTTTGGGGGATGGCTTATTATTTAAACAAATCAGGAGCAGACACTGCAAGCTGGGACATTTAGGGCGACATGTATGATTTTTGGTGCTTAGACGCCAATTTTTATATGCATAACAATAGTGTAGTGAACCCTGTCTACTGCAGGTCATAAATCAGACACATTCTAGTGCAGAAACGTCAATTCTGGCTCAGGTAAACCACTTTGAAAGTGGTTTATCTGTTCCAGCAGTAATGCGCCTAGAATTGCCATACTGAAGCTATAAATCTATAGCTTCATACTGTTCTAGTGCTCCCCGACTCCAAAGTGCCGCGGACGCTCTGTAATGTGCCTGATATTGGCATGGGGGAAATTTAAAACTATAGCGAACGGGGCTGTGCTAAATGTCGGGCTGAAAAGACGGTAGACTTCTGGCTCTGCCCTCTTCATACATGTCGCCCTTAATTCCTTGGCAGCTGCTGTGGAACTACAAGTACCAGCATGTATATACACACACATACACCTCCAGTGTGTGTCTATTCTTTCAGTACCTTATCTTGAAAGTCTGGTATGCTGAGGAATTACAGGTCCCAGCAAGTCACAGTAGCCACACTTTAAAGGGGTTGTCTCACTACATTGATTCATCTTACCTCAGTCCTGTTTTCTTGGTTTAATTTTGAATTCAGGGGTGTGTTTACTGGCTTCTACTAGGCTGCAGTAGAAGCCAGGTCTGTAGCTATAGCAAACAGTGCTGGCAGCCTATCAGGATAGATCAAACAGGTCTGTAGCTATAGCGACCTGAGCAGCTGATGCAGCCCATACAAGAGGGGATATCTTAGAATAGATATTATACTGTTAATGGACATATATTGCAAAGTGACTTGTTTTTTCAAGATCTTTTACATAAAAAGCAATCCTTGTAGTGAGACAACCCCTTTAAGATAAGGGATTTTTTGTGTGATTGTATAAATGTGTGCGTGTATATGCAATATGGGTGTATGTGTATGTATGCATTGAACTTTCACTTACACACTGCACTCTATGGCCTGGGCTGAAGGACCTGTGATTCATATGACTGTATATAAAGAAGTTGTTCAGCACACTAAATATGATGAGGTGCTCAGTTGAAGGATATTTTCAATCCCAGTATATCCAATTCAACATGATCGACAGCACACTTCTTGCAAATTAGGTTCCTTTATTCAAATCACAATATTGGCATCATAAACAGCGACAGCACTTTACAATACTTGAACGTCAACATTTTCGGTCACATTGGACCTTTTTCAAAACTGCCACTTAACAGCTTTAGGTAAAGAGCACATAATGAATGCCGGCCACAGCTCGGTCTATGTAAAAATGATGATCACTGTTAAAGTGTAAACGAAACAGACCAAAAGTGCATTGGGGAAATCATTATTTTCATGGATGTCCATTTTTTCAAGAACTAGAACTAGTAACAGGGTTTTTGAATTCAGCCCCATTTATATACTCTAAATCCATTCCTTGGCACCAGAAATTATATATTTTTTTTTTCCTCTTGGTACATATCTGGACTTACATGAACTTCTATACCCACTGGCAGTTTCTACCAGGAGAAACACTGCCCCATTATACCCACATCAGAAGCTTGTGAACTAGTCAACCAGCACCCTTTTCTGGGCCAGGGGGAAGCAAGAGCACTGAAATAGCTGTCTACGGATGACTAATCTTTCTTTTGCAGGAGTTTTCAGTTTGGCTAATATTGCTTAGTCCTGTTTCAAAGCTCTTTTGTTAGTCACATCCTGACATAGAGAACAGCTAATTTACATAAGATTTATATAATGCCTTAAGAAATTTTCATAATGTATTGTATGTGTTTAATATGATTTTAAGACATTTCAGCTCTTTGACAGTACATAAAAAAACCTTTCTATATCTTCCATAGAAGAAATTTTTGCTGCATTGACAGAATGTTACGTTTGTCTTGAGCCTATTCTGTTTACACTAGAGAATATAAGTTTATAATATAATTGTCCCGTGTTTGTTTCCTATAAGCTCATATACTCATTGTCACGACAAACGTTTCAGTTGCCTGAGGTGGCAATTGAAATGGCATCCAAGTTATCCATTATTCAACATAGAGACCTTTTTATGTGAGCTGTATAAGCCAAATACAGTATTCCGCAGGACATACATCACTTGATATAACACTAGGGTTATGTACTATTACATTTTCCATCATTATATCTGCCAGCAGACTCTCATGACCTCAATACAAAACATCTATGTAACCTTTGTATTTAAAAAACTTGCTTTTAAATATATAACGTTAACAACATTTGAGCCCAAGGTGTAGAGAACCAGCTAGATGATGCATAAACCTGTTGTCCCTCTTGATGTATAAGTAGTTGAAGAAATAAGGTGAATGTAACAACAGATTTGGGGAGACATGTATGAAACTAGGCACATGGAAGTTCATTTTCTCATCTTTTTTTCAGTGTATAATGTGCCTGAATGTTTGAAAGTGTTTTTTGTGCGTTCATAAATTGGTGTCTAAATCGCGCCTCGCCTATGTGTTATGCGCATTACTGAACTTAGGTGCATTAGTAATGCGCCTAACATGTATAAGGTTATAGATAGGTGGGAAATAAGAGAAAAGTCATTAGAATAGCATGTCAGTGAATAGAAACTATTGTACTAATCTTACTTGGAGGACCACAGGTCCCAGCAATACCTGTGCTGTGCTGGCTCTTGGATGAGAGCAGCAAAAATACATTTCAAATTTAATGTAGTAAAAATGTAAATTTTATAGAAGATATTTTTATATTTTGGGAATATCATATATTTTTATATTAATTCTCTATGATCACATTTTCATTAAATTTAAATAATTACATTTTATACAGTTTGATAATTATAATAAATTACTTTTTATTATTGTACTGGTGTAAGTTGAGAAATATTGGACACTTTTTTCCATGACAGCAAATCTAGCTCCACCTCCACTCCTCAGGCTCAGGCAGGACACATTAAAATAGGTCTGCCTGTCGGAGCAGTAATGCACCTAGTTTTGCGAACCACATTCATATATGTGTCTAATATTACGAGTGTGGTGCGACATGCCCCCAGAACGCCTCCATAACGCCCTCTCATGTTAGGCGCATTAAAAAATGTTGAGTCTTATGAACAATGCACCTAACACATTCATTAGGCGCATTAGACATATTAGCCGGCTCACTTTGGCACATTTTACTCCAGAAAAGGGTGAAAACCCCGATCATACATGTCTCTCTAGTTTGGAACATGAAATTCATCTGCAGTCAATATCGTTGAGTAAGGGGCATTGATAGGTTTCTCTGTCTCCTGGTGCAAAGATTAAATTTTCTATTTCTGCTCTCCAGCATTCTAAAACATAACTATTCAAGCTACCAATGTAGAAGAGGAAATATCTATTTTTTTCTACAACCCCAATTCCCAAAAAGTTGGAACGTTTTGTATAATGCAAAGAAAACAAGAATACAATGATTTGGGAATCTCTCATAGCCATAATTTGCTCATAATAGAACATATATCAGAAGTTGAAAGTTAGGCATTTTTCCATTTCACTTAAAAAAAAAATATAACTCATTTAGAAATTGATGGCATGGGGGGCGTGGCTTGACTGATCATGAGAGAGGACGTGTGGTGAGTGAGCTCTGCCTAGCCACTCCAGAAAACCGGCCCAACTAAATCAACAAGACCAGATAGACCCTGCTATTTCATCTGAAAGTGTCCAGCTCCTGGATCTGATCAATTTGAGACCATCCGGACCTCCACAAGCCCGTCCTAACCGGAGCTCTGACAGCTTGACTAAGAACAGCGCCTGTCCCTGCTGCAGCCGCCGTTACCTCGTGGTGTCTTCCTCTCGGCGCGACGTCGCCACACCATATAGACCGAGAGCACTTGTTCCGGAACTCCTCATCCAACACCCCGTGATATCACCGGAGTCTCCACCGTGCTCCAGAACTGCTGAAGTGCTCCAGGTACTGAGACTTCTTCCGCACAGCCATTACCTGTGACTTTGGCACCTACACCGGGATCCGCACCCTACAAGCTGGGAAGCCCTGTGCAGGCCTAAAGGTACCCTCTATACCTTGTGCAAATCTTGCCAGAGCCATCTAACCCCGGTCTACCCTGAAGCCCCCTGGGGCCCTATAACATTGGGACTGCACATTCGTGTTGGGGCATTAACCCCTGTGTTGCTGCCCCCTGCTGCTTTGATCCGGAGCATTGAAATACAGTGAGGGGAGCCCTGTGCACAGTGGAAGTTAAAGAGAGACTGGCATATGTCCCTGCTGCAGCCGCTATTTCCTCGCGGTACCTTCCTTCAGACGCGGCGCCGTCACGCCATATAGGCCATTAGCCCGTTCTGCAGCGATCCCACAGCAGCTCAATTAGAGCCCGCGCCCGACACCCTGCGGCACCATCGGAACCACCACCAAGTTCCATAGCGGCTGAAGTGCTCCAGATACCGGAGACCCTTCCCTCGCACTTGACATCCGAGGCCTCCGCGCCTCCGCCGGGAACTGCGCCCTTCAAGCTGTGTAGCTCTGTATACACCTAGAGGTATCCTTTCTCTCCTGTGTGGGTCCAGCCAGAGCCATCTGACCTAGTGATCACTCTAAGCCTCCTCAGGTCTTATAAAACCAGGTCTGCATATTAATATCAGGGCATTAACCCCTGTGTTGCCCCATCCTGCTGCTTGGATCCCTGGCATTAAACTAAAGTGTGGGAAGCCCTGTACAAAGTAGGGGACAAAGAGAAGCCTGCATTTAACCTGACATAGGGTTACCTTGCACTCTACAGAAGCCCTGCTGGTAGCCTGTCTAGTACAGGCCTTATATTAACCCCTTCTTGGTTATACCAACACTTTCTACAAAGAGAGCTGCTGCTGAGCCTCCTCTCTTGTGGTTGTCATGGTGATACGGTGGTCCAAAACTCTTGTGGAACTCTCGCGGGGAATCACCTGAGATACACAGGAAGACTGTTGCTAAACCCTTGGTCCCTGCTGCAATTCAGAGGAGCTACCATTCTTGCTTGCATGCACTATCTCTACACTGCCTCTTATCAGACTTCTATCCTGTGTTAGCAACTTAATAATCTGCCGACACCAAGGCGTTCTCATTGGTCCCTAGGAGGCTCTATAAGCTCCTGGAAAGCCTCAAAATACTCCTGAGCCGAAGTTTGACTAGCTCCCTGCCAAGGATCTATTCTCAATCTTCTGAGAAAGTGCTACATAATCCTACTAGGAACTATATCCGTTCCTTCCATCTTATAGTTTCCACTGGACTTCCACTTGTTGTTTGATTATATCCTCAGTGTTTACCCTCCTAGATTGTGCTTTGTAAAGGGGAAAAAAAAGAAAAAAAGTTACCTTGTCCATATCTTCGTACCAAGTGCACTACTGGTCATAATCGTCCTCTTTCAACCCGCCATGGAAGACGCATCAAAAAAGAACCAGAGGAGCAAACCAACAAAACTTCCTGAGTTTTTCTCCTCTTCTCAAACCAAATGAGGCCTGCAGTTTACTTCCTCAACTTCTCCAACTCCTTCGTCCAGGGCGGACTCCGTTGATCTTGAAAATCAGGACATGTCCGATTCCCAACCTCTAACAGTCTCATCTCTTCAACATCTATTTTCCTCCTTTCGTTCATCTCTGCAAACTGACATCAAGCAGATGATGGAGGACCTAAAGCAGGACTTTCACTCATTGGCCTCCCGCACCGAACATATTGAAAGCAAAATGGCAGATTTTTCAAAATCCCATTATAGTCTGATAGACACCAACAATGCACTGGAAGAGGAGGTGTAGCGTCTAGCCGGCAAAGTCTTGGATTTGGAGGATAGATCCAGGCGCAACAACATGAGAATCCGGGGGATCCCTGAATCCGTGCCTCCAGACCAGTTGAATACTTATCTCACGGACTTGATGGCCTCAGTCCTACCAAACTCCTCCTCTTTGGATCTTACAATAGACAGAATTCAAAGAATTCCTAAACCAAAAAATTTGCCCCAACAGGTCCCCAGAGACACCATTGCTAGGATCCACTTCTATAATGTGAAAGAAGATTTTCTCCGGGCCTTACGGAAAACTGAGTCCCTCCCTGATCGCTTCCAGGCGATCTCTATCTTTCCTGACCTGTCCTCTGCTACCATACTCAGGCGCAAGGAATTTCAGCCATACACCAGAATTCTCAGAGACAAAGAAATGCAATACAGATGGGGCTTTCCGGTAAAACTCATCAATATAAAAGAGGGGACTCAGTTTATCTGCAACTCTCCGGAGGACGCCTATTCAACGTTGAGAAGCTTGAACCTGCTTGCCTCTTCTGATTCAAGTCCGGTTAGGAAAAAACAGCTCAGACCGGAGTTGATCACCCCATTTTGGTCTGATAGAACCACAAGATCAAGAACCAGACCACTAGATGGACACGTTTGATATCCTTTGTCTCAACGACGAGCTGGAGTGCTACTAGATGCTCCTTAACCGCACTGTCTTCTCTTTGCAGACACCGTTCTCTTCCTTTCTGGTCGAGGCAGAACTTTGCCGCAATTTTCTTTCCTTCTAGGAATGATCGAGTTTATTATGTGGACTTATCTGCAGTTGATGGTTTTCGTTATACTGTTTGTTCCCTGTTTGAGTGACAACTATGCTCTATCTGTTTTTAAACTCCTTTCTCAAATCCTGGATGTGGGTTATATAGGCTTTACCGGCTCTCTGTGTGTCTCCTCTATGCTAACCAATGATTAAATTTTGTTCCTTTAATGTAAAGGGGTTAAATTCTTCCTTTAAGCGCTCCCTTTTGTGGCGCTGATGTAGCCTGCATCCAGGAAACATATCTTATTAGGGAAGATCAATTCAGATTGTTTTTCACTCAGATGTTTTTCACTCACAGGCTCTCTCTAAACGTGCGGGCGGTGCCATTTTGATCAAAAATTCTATTTCCTTCAACCTCGTCAATTTCATAAGCGACCCTGAAGGTAGATACATAATACTCATCTGCGAAATCAACTCGAAACCTTATAACCTAACTGCTATATACGTCCCTAATTTCAGACAACTTTCCTTTGTCAGGAAAGTCATTAGTAAAGCAAAATCTGTGAGGAGAGGGGGATTAATCATTTGCGGAGATTTTAACTCGGTTGTCAATTCAGATGTGGATAGATCTGGGCCTAGACACAGGACTGGACAGGATCTCCACTCTCTACTTTTGGAGGAGGATCTACATGACGTTCGGAGGTACCTACATACCTCCGAACGTCATTACACTTTTTTCTCCTCCCCGAAACAAGTCCCTTCTCGCATAGACTTCTTTCTAGCTGACAAAATTGTATTAGGCCAGTTGGTCTCCACGGAGATAGGTAGTATTACTTGGTCTGACCATGCTCCAGTGGACCTAGTTCTCTCCTCAGGCCTTCAATCTTCTAGCTCCCCTCTATGGCGACTTAATAATTGTCTCTTAAAAAACCCATCTAATGTTAAATACCTAACCTCCCAAATTAAAGGCTTTTTTGAGATTAACTACTCTTCCTCCCCCTCTATTGGCAACTATTCCTCCCCCTCTTTGGTGCACTCACAAGGCATACATGCGAGGCCTATTCATCCAGTTGGCAAGTAGGGAAATAGAAAACGTCAGGAAAAAACCAATATCCTTTTAGAAGCTATTAAGAAAGATGAAGTAGCTTTCAAACTAAACCCTTCTTCGCTGGGGAAAGACTCCCTGGCAGATCTGAGAAATAAGCTTCGCTCCATTTATCTCCATAAATATGAATTCCACTTAGATAAATTAAAGTGGTAATTTTACATCCAAGGTGATAAACCTAGTAGAGTGCTGGCTAATAGAATTAAATCGCATTATGCGAAGACACACCACCCACTTAACAGCGCCCTCAGGACAGAAACTAATGAATCCCAAAGATATCACAAACCAATTTGCAGCTTATTATTCTCAACTGTATAATATTCATTCTAATGAAAATATCCCCCCCCTACGACTTATGATATTAACTCCTTTCTAAATTCCATACAGCTTCCTACGCTAAACCCGTCCCAACTCGAGGATATTAACAGGCCATTCTCCTTAATGGAAGTGCAAAAAGTTATTCGTTCCAGAAAATTTAATAAAGCTCCAGGCCCTGACGGTCTTTCCAATGAATATTTCCAAATCTTTTCTGAACTTCTCTCCCCACACTTAGTAGATCTTTACAACTAAATTGCTTCCTCTTCAGCTCCTAAGCCAGAATTGCTCTCTGCGATTATCACGACAATACCTAGGCCCGGTAAACGTCAAGATCTCGTCTCCAATTATAGACCCATTTCATTGCTCAATTCCAATATTAAACTCTACGCTAAAATCATTGCGACTCGTTTGAACACACTACTGCCATGCCTAATACACAATGACCAGGTGGCTTTTGTGAAAGGAAGGCAGGCAAGAGATGCCACTCGCCGCCTCCTAGACTTGACGCAGATTGCTGCCTCCTCCGCGTCCGGTGTGGCCTTTTTATCGCTAGACACGGAGAAGGCATTTGCTAGAGTAAATTGGGCATACCTGGAACTGGTCTTACGGAAATTCGGCTTTGCTGGCTTTATTCTGCAGGCTATCATGGCACTATACACCTGCCCTTCTGCAAGGGTCCTGACCTCCGGTTTTCTGTCCTGTCCCTTCACTCTAACTAATGGTACCTGACAAGGCTTCCCCCTATTCCCCTTAATTTTCGTGTTGTGTATGGAACCACTTGCTGAAAACATATGGTCTAAGTACGAATTCAGGTATGGATGTTGGTGGTGTTTCCCACAAGATCAGCCTTTACGCGGACGATGTAATGCTGATTATTACTCACCCTAATTCCTCTCTGTCAGCCATAATGGAAACCCTAGACTGGTTATCTAAAGTGTCTTATTATAAGTTAAATAGATCCAAAACTTCCATCTTCCCTGCCAATGAAGCCTCGCTCACAGACAAAGTCTGGGATACGTTTGGCTTTATTCGTTCTAATAAACATGTTGACTACCTGGTGATTAAAATCCTCCGCTCCCTCATTCAAACAGTTACAACCAACTACGAACATCTTTTCCAGACGCTAGATTCCAAAATCAATCGGCTCTCCTTATTGAATTTATCCTGGATTGCGAGGATAAATGTAATTAAAATGGCCCTTTTACCTAAATGTATCTACATCTGCAGGGCTATTCCCTACTTAATCCCATCCTCCCAGATAAACAAACTTCAGCGGTTGTTATCGGATTTTATCTGGAATGGCCGCAGACCGAGAATTAAAAGGCAAATACTTTTCCGCAATTATAGGCGTGGTGGCCTGGCTGTCCCTAGTTTGATGAATTACAATACGGCTACTCTCTTGGAACAAGCAATATATTTGTGGCATAACTCAGACTCAGCAGCTTGGGTATCAATAGAAAACAATTCATTTACCCCCTGCCCAGTAGCTTTTCACCTCAAAACCTCCTTAATTGGGGCTCCACTCCCCTCCTCGGCCCTTACTTCTATTTCTGATCTTTTTAAAGTTTGGTCCTTACATGTAATCCCTGCAAACTGGATTCCCATTAGGAAACGAGACATCCCAATTACCTCGTTGCGCTGCTGGAACCCATTACTCTCGTTTCATACTTGGGAGAGTTGGAACCTTATTACGGTAGATCAATTATACTGTGATAATATGTTACAATGCTTTTTGGACATCTCGACTCAGTGTGCCCTCCCCTCGTCCTTGTTTTTTCAATTCCTACAAATCCATCACATATTACAGGGGGTACAGTGGCCGGACACATCTGAGGCCCCTTTTGACTTTTCTCACTTTATTAATATGAAAAAAGGCTATAATAAAGGACTCTCATTAGCATATAACATGATTACTTCTGGCCGTACTCTGGCCAAACTCCAGACCATGATTAAATGGGAGAGGGAATTGTCCAACTCCTTTTCTTTAGAAGATTGGACCTCGGCTGTGTCCGCCTCCTCTAGATTATCTAAATGTTGCAATCATAAGGAATTGATGCATAAGATTCATTTGCGTTGGTATCTTCCCCCCTTCTAGAATTGCTCATATGTGTAAGAATTCCTCCAATCTGTGTTGGAAAGGTTGTGGGCAGCAGGGAACGATGTTACATGCCTGGTGGGGTTGCCCTAGAATTAGAAGTCTATGGAATATGATTTCTTCACTTATATTTGAAGTTACAGGCTTCCGCCTACCATTATCACCCCAATTAGTGGTCCTAGATATTGGCATCTTTGATTTACCACTCGCATTTCGCATGGTTGTATTTCATGTCCTCATAGCCACGCAAATTGCAATTGCTCGCCTTTGGAAAGACCCTGACATTCCTACTTTAGCTGAAATTAAGAGATGTGTCAATTATAGTTGTGCATGTGAGTTGAGATTATGTGATCCTCCATATTTATGTCTTAAAAAACAGGAACTTTGATCTGACTGGTTAACATCCAAGCACTACACACCTCATTAGTGCAATTTGCTCTTCCTTTTTGATGCATTTTATTCCTACTAGAGCTTCTTCCTTTTATTCCTGTTTTTATGTCACTCTCTGCTGTTGCTGTTCCAGCCTGTTTGGATGCGATTTTGGTAGTGCACACTTCAGATAGGCTACTGTTTTTTTATTCAGTTATGCACATTGTTGGCCTCTTGTAATCTATATGACGCTACAGTACATGTTAGTTTTCATGTTTTCTCATATTTTAATCTGACCATGTTCTGTATGCGAAAATGTTGTAATTGCTCAATAAAACATGTTTAAAGAAATTGATGGCAGAAACACAAAAAGTGGGGACAGAGTCATGTCTACTGTTTTATTGCATCCTCACTTCTTTTCACATCAGTCTGTTAATATCTGAGAAGTGAAGAGACCAACAGATGGCGTTTTAGGAAAGGAATGTTGTTGTGGCTGATTAACCCCTTTGATGAAATGGTCAATTGTGACCTTGGCAGCTAAGGGAAAGACAGAGGGAAGGAGCTCTCTATGTCTTCGTCAGCAAGACACGGCGAGGTTGCCGTGACAACCCAGAAGCTTAACAAATGCTTCTAGGCTTTCTGTGATGATATCACTAGAGATGGGCGAATTTCTCAAAAATTCGATTCGGTCACTTCGCTGAATTTTCCAACAAAATTCATTTCGTTCCGAATTACTTCGGCACGAATCGCGTTAAAAAGCAGCTATTTCCAGGCTGCACAGAGCCTGCAGGGTGCTGTAGAACGTTGTACCATGCTTAAATACGCAGAGGGTGCTTGGTTTGGTCTTCATACAATGTTGTGTTTTAGTATGACACGCAGATGACTGCCGCCGCTCTTAGAATCGCTTCACTAGAAAATTCCCTGAGCACTTAAGAGGGCAAAACTGACCAAAAAACTCAAGTGGGAATGTAGCCTGAAAAAAGTCTCCCAAGCAAAAGCGGGAAAAAAAAAACAAGTAAAGAGCCAGGGGGCAACATTGGGTGACGGAAGTGTGGGGGGTGACGGCGGCAGCCCCCGCACTTGGGGTCGGGGCAGTGGCACCCCTTAAATTTTTGGGAAAAAGGTGGCAAAACCGAGGAAGCCACAGAGTGGCACAATGACTGGGGAGGGGGGTTTCACGGCGGCAGCGTTTTTAGGTAGGCAGGGGACAATGACATTTGGGGGGCCAAAACATTTATTGGGCCCACAGGGGGGGCCCAAAATGATCCCGTGTGGGGGTTTCACGCCCGGCAGCAGCATGAAAATAGGCGTGGAAAATAGACATTCTGGAGGGGGCCCAAAACAGTTTTTGGCCCACAGATTTGCAAAATCACAAGTGTGGAGGTCAGGGCCGGCAGCAGTATGAGATAGGCAGTGGAAAAATGACATTCTGGGGGGTGGAAAAAAACCAAGGGTAAATTTTAGGCAAAACTTGAGTGGGCATAAATTACACCTGGGGGGGGGTCTTTGGACCGGGGGAAAACCACAAAATGTTGTTTTCCAGGCAGGTGGCTCAAATGACTTTTGGAGGGGGGAAAAAAAGGAGGAAGCCACAGAAGGGGCAAAAGGGACTGAAAGCGGAGGTCACGGGGGGGCAGCAAAATGAAGTCAGGCAGTGGTCAATGACACAGTGGGGGGCCCGGCGGAGCCCAAGCAGCACTGGGCCCGACAGTGGCAAAATGACACAGTGTGGGGGCCCCGGAGGAGTCACGGAGAAGCATGAGGTCAGAAAGGGGCCCACAATGACAGAGTGTTGAGGTGGGTGGCAAATACCACCCCTGGTAAAGGGGGTTTGGTGGCAGGGGGAAAAAAGGGTCAGCAGATGTGTGGCATCGGGGGCGGGTGGGGGGCATCAAAAAAATTGGCTGAAAAAAGGTAGTTTTAAACCCGGGAACTGGCCTAAGGAAATTGGTGTGTGGAAATCCGGGCCCGATCCACGTTGATTCTTCTTGAAAAAAGGTTTTGTCGTTCCACTTTTCCCGTGGACAAGGGGTTTTCCTTGGGGGAAACGAGGGCCCCCCGCCGCAGGGAACACCCCCCTTGATGCCACACTATGGCCGGGCAGGACAGCTTCTCCCTGCAAACTCGGAAAGTTGGGGCCCCAAATCCTTTTGGTTGCCAGTAGCCCAGGGATCTTCTAATGGGGTTTGGCGAGGCTGCCCAAAGGTGGGCCCAAACCTGTTGGTTAGGGCTCCCTCCAGGTCTGTGTGTGCTGCTGGGGGGATTTCCCCCTCCTCATAGGGGGTAAAGGGAAAAGTGCTCATCAGTGACCCCAGCTTAGGTTAAAATGAGGGAGTTGGTTACTGCCCCTTTTCCCCCCCCCCTTTCCCCCCAGCACCCGTGGCATTTAGTCCCGTGAGCGTGAGGAACCCCCGGGTCAAAACCTGTCAGAGGAGGGACGGGCCGCAATGGGCGCCCCCCAAACTGTTTACGGAGGATTTCCTTTAGTATTTGATTTTGTTTTTCCCTTAATAGCGGGTTTAAAAGGGCCCCCAATTTTGGACCGGTAGCGAGGGTCCAAAGGGGGAGGCCAAAAGTCATCCTTGCCGGGGTTGTGCTATTCGGTTTGTCATAGCCAGGCAAAAAAGGGGGGGGGCCCTGTGCGGGCCTTTGCAAGGGGTCCGGGGGGCTCCCTCCCTCCTTTTCCCATTTGTATACGGCCAGGGTTTGATTGGGGGTCATTTTCTCTTTCCTATCCCCTTCCACCTCCTCCCCCTGCCCCTGCCCCTTTCCCTCTGTGTCCTGGGAAAGAAAACCCAACTTTTTAACCGACAATGCTTCTGCTCCAATGTCCTCCTCCTCCTCCTCCTTTTCCCATTTCCCCCCCGGACTCATGTGGCCAGGATGTAGTCGCCCGTTCCACCCCCTCCCCGGGCTTTTTTTTTCCCATTTTTTTTTTAAAGGACATGAACAGGGGAAAATTTTTTATTAAATCCTTTGCCCGGGGAAACGGGACAAAAAACCGTCGCCCCCTCGAAGGGGCCTCAACAAAGGAGGTGTCACGAATGAGGGGCCCCCTGGCAAACATCAAGTTACCGGGGAAAAGTACTTCTTTTTGGGCCTGGATCATAAAAAAAATTTTTTTAATGGCCTTTTTTGTTTTTAAGTCGGCCCAAACATTGCGGGGCGGGAAATTCCAGGGGTTTGGGGAAACTGCTTTATCAGAGGGGTTTTTGGGGGGGGCCCCGTTCTGCCGTGCAATTCGAGGAGGGTGTTCCTGGCTTTGTAACAATGGATAAAGTGAAATTGAAACAGTTTCCTGGCCATTTTCAGAATGTTCTGAAGATCGGGGGAAAGGGGATTTTCGGGAAAACCTTTTCACTCCAGATTGAACACATGGCCTTGCGGGGCCCCGGGGAACCTCCCCCCTCGGGGGCGGGCGCAGGGACAAAAATTTTCCTTCCATTTGTCTCCCATGGTTCCGATTTGCATTTGGCGCGGAGAAAGCCACACATCGATTTTTTGCTGATGAGCGGGGGGCCATTTCCCTCCCCTGTGTGACTTCGTTCCCCGAGGAAACCCCAGGTTTTTAGAATGCGTGACCCCGCTTGCCTACAATGGGGTTTTGATGGAGCAGTATTGTGGAGGCTGAGATGGTGGTGGTGGAGGAGGAGGAGGGGGCGGACATTGGGGCGGGTTTGCAGATTTGACGGGGGGAAAGCGGGGGGTTTCCTGTCCAAATTGTTTTGGGGGCCCGGGGCCCGAAGCAAAATTCACCCAGTGGGGGCTAAAGGACATGTACTGGGCCCCGACCGTAGTTACAGCTCCGCGTCCCCCGCTGCCGTGCACCTTTTGGGAAAAAACCGGGAAGCTCAAAGGGTGACCCACCTTTGTTCTACATATTTATGAAAATTTCTTTGGGAAATGCCTTTTTTGGGAAAATAAATTACGGCTTTGGGAAATCTCCATTGGCTCGGGCACAAGCCATTAGTTCTTTTGAAGGTGCCCGAGGCCCATTTGGGAAAAGGAGGGCTGCAGTAACCCAAAAACTTGGACAGGAAACACGGTTGCTGCTGCACCCTTTGGGGGTTGGAAAAATTTGTTTTCTTTGAATGGGCCCCGTTTAACGACTGCTGGCCCTGAGTTGCGAGGGCAGGAGCCATCTGGACCGGGGGTGATGTCAAAAAGAAACAGGGTCCCTTTTGCAAAGGGGGGTGGAGCCCTTTACTGGGTGCTGGGCATGCATGGGGGGGGGCGCTGCTTGCTGTTGCTGCGGCGGGCCCGGTTTGGGCCCCCACTTGGGGCCAGTTTTCCCAAACCACCGGATGGTGCGCTGATGTTGGGGTTTACGCAGGGCGTGGTGCCAAAGTTTGCCCCCCGGCCCCGCTTTTTTTTTCTGCCCCCAGATTTACATTTTACCCCTTTGGCCTCGGTTTTCTTTGCAAAGAACTGCCACACCCCCGGGGTTTTCGGATTTTTCCGGCCCCCCAAAACCCCCGCATGAGTGAAATACTGCCGGCTGCCTCGCTGAAAACCCGTGCTGCTACTTTTTCGAACCTGGGGAAGGGGTTTTTTTCCCCTGGGCCCCTTTTGGTCCCGGCCTCACACTGCTGCATCCTGGACTCACGGCCACAAGACCCCCTTGCGGCTGCGCTGCTGCTGGCCCGCAAGTGACGCCCCTTCTCCTGACGATGATGAAGCCCCTTGGGCCCCTCCCGGCTCCAAAATGCGGTCGGCTTCCCTTTTTATCTATTTTTGTTTTCATCGTCACTGCTTTTTCATCCCCGGTCTTGGTTTTGCCCCGGGGTGACCTTCCCCAACTGCCCCCATGCCACTTCCCCAACTATTCCTTGCGTTTTACAAAAAAGCAGGCGGGTATTGGCCCATTTTTCACTGCCAAGTAGCTTTCTGATGGGCCCCCCTTAAATTGTTTTTATCTCCGGGGTATATTGTGGCGCTGAGCCCCGGGCCACATAGTGATCTCGGCTGGGGAAAGGTTGGGACAAAGGGGGCTGAGGGGAAGGGTGGGGACCCCTGAAACCCCTCGGGGGCCCTTGGGCCAAATAATTTGGTTGTGTTGAGGTTCCCAAAAGATCTTGGCTGGGTTGTCAGTTTTTTTTGGGGGAAGAGGGACCTAGTCAACCCAAACAAGAAAAAATTTGGGGTTTCTGAAAAAACACACGGCCGCTAGATGACGGGCAGTTGGGGGCCTTTACCCAGTGACCCCTGCTGGACCCTTCCCCCTTGGGTGTTTCTGGACCCGGGCCTGTTCCGGAATGTTTGTTTCCACTGCCCCCGCAGGTGAAGAGCCGACCCTCTCTGTCTGAATTGTTTTTCTAAAATGTACGACCCCGGGTTTTATGTTTATATCGTATATGGGTAAAAAATACACCTGGGGTTTTTATCCAAAAAAACCGTACAAGCTTTTTGGGGAACCCCTGGATATAAATTTGGGCGGGGGTTTTTCAAAAAAAATTGAAAAACCAAAGGAAAAAAATTTACTTTTTTAGTGTTTTGGGTTTTTTTTTAAAAAAAACCCATTAATTGGTGTTTTTCCCCCCACAGTACCAAGCCCAAAAGGCTTAATTAACCTTTGGCTTTGAAAATTTGGCTACAGGAAAAAATTTTAAATTTTTTGGGGTTGAAAAAAAAACGTTTTTTTTTGTCAGCAAACCAGCAAAAAAGTTAAATTTAAAACCCCGGATGTTTTAAAAATTTCGCCAAAGGGAAATTTAGCCCCAAAACTTTTTTCTTTGTGCGTTTTTACAATTGCGTGTTTTCTAGCCACACAACAAGAGAAACAGTTGTAAAATTTAAACCCTTTGCTTGTGAAAATTTTGGGTCAGGGAAAAATTTTATTATTTTGGCGTTGAAAAAAACGGTTTATTTTTGTCAGCACACCAGCAAAAAAAAAGCTTTAATTTAAACCCCTGGATGGGAAAAATTTCGCCAAAGAATTAGCCCCACAAACTAGTTTGTTTTTTAGCGTGTTAAATTGGTGTTTTTTAGCCCCCCAAAAAAAGAAAATACAGTTGTAAAATTTAAACCCTTTTTTTGTGAATTAGGTTTCAGGAAAAAAATTTTTATATTTTGGGGGTTTTTAAAAAAAAGGGTTTTTTTTGTCAGCACACCAGCAAAAACGCTTAATTAACCCCTTTGGGGGTAAAAATTTGGGGAAAAAATTGACCCACAAATAGTAGTTTGTTGGTGTTACAAATTTGGTTTTTTTTATGCCCCACAAAAAAGAGGATACAGTTGTTTAATTTTCCTTTTTTGGTGAATTAGGTACAGGGAAAAAAATTTTTTATATTTTGGGTTGAAAAGACGGTTTTTTTGTCAGCACAAACCCGCAAAACAATGGGTTAATTTAACCCCGGATGTAAATTGCCCCCCCAGAATTGAGCCCCATAAATAGTGTTTTGTAGCGTGGTTTCAATTGCGTTTTTTCTACGCCCCAAAAACAAGGATACAGTTTTTAAATTTAAACCCTTTTTTGTGATTTAGGCTACAGGAAAAAAATTTTTTTTATTTGGCGTTGAAAAAGTTTGGGTTTTTGGGGTCAGCACACCAGCAAAACAACGCCCTTTAAATTTCCCCCCGGATGTAAAATTTCGCCCAAAAAATTTTAGCCCCAAAATTTGTACCCTTTTTATTTAAAGGGCCCCCCGGTTTTTAACAATTTTTTGCGGGGGGGTTTTTTTTTTAAAAAAAGGGGGCCCCCCACAAAAAAGGCTAACCAGTTTGGGGAAAAAAATTAAACCTTTTGGGGGTTTTTGGGGAAAAAAAGGTTTCAGGAAAAAATTTTAAAAAATATATTTTTGGGGGTTGAAAAAAAGGGGGTTTTTTTTTTGTCAAGACACCAGCCCAAGTTTAAATTTAAACCCCCGGTTTTTAAAAATTTCGCCCCCGAAAAAGAGCCCCAACAAACTAGTGCTTTGTTTGGTGTTACCAAATTTGGTTTTTTTTACCCACACAACAAGAGTTTTTGTTTTTAATTTAAACCTTTCTTGTGAATTTTGGTTACCCGGAAAAAATTTTTTTAATTTTTGGGGTTGAAAAAGCCCGGGTTTTTTTTTGGAGCCACCCGCAAAACAGCTTTTTTAAACCGGATGTAATGGGACCAAAGAATTGAGTGCACAAAACTAGTAGTTTGTAGGTGTTCATTGCGTTTTTTTCCCAGCCACACAAAAAAGAGTTACGTTTTAATTTTTAAATTTTCTTGTGAAATTAGGTCAGGGAAAAAATTTTTAATTTTGGGGGTGAAAAAAAAACGGTTTCTTGGGGGGCAGCACCGCCCAAAAAAACGTTTTTTTTAAAACCCCGGGAAGTAAAATTGGGAATAGAATTGAGCAGCCAAAAAATGGTGGTATTTTTTATTTTTTAAAACGCTGTTTTTTAAATTTTAAATTTAAAAAGGGAAATGGCTTAGATAACCCCCCCTTTGGGTTTGAAAGGGATTGAGCTGCAGTGGACGACCCCTGGATTTCAGATCCAATACCCCCAAAAAAATTTGAAATTGAACATTAAGAGAACAGTCTCTGAGGGCAAATTTAAGGGGCACCCAAAGAAAAGCTATATAAAAAAACAATTCTTCAGTAAGAGCTTTTCAGCGGGGGCAGCACCTTCCCTGATTTAGCACAGGGAGAGGAGTGTGAGCTTCCCCACGTCCGCCCCGGGCTTATATTTTGCGGGGGGCGTTTAAGGGAAAACCCGGGCCCGGGGGTTTATTGGCTTTATCTTGCACTTTTCTGAGGCATGCCTTCTTCCTCCCCGGGGGGCTTTTTCCCCGTAGCGCCTTTTGTCGCAGCCCTTTTATCCAAAAGCACAACCTTTTTTTTTTTTCCGGCCCAAGTACCCAAAGTTCGAAATTCGTTCCGACGAAATTTTCTGAAATTTAAGTTTTCGTTGAATCGATTCGCCCCTTCTAGTTTTACACCTGGCCGGGGGTGTTTGAAAATTACAAAACAAAGGTTAAAAAATGTAAAGCTTGTATTGTACCCGCGTTTAAAAATCACTGAGCCAAGACCCGTTTAGGCAAGTGGAAAAAAAATGAAAATAAAAAAAAAGTTTTTAAAAAATTAAAAAAACCCCAAAAAGAACACACTACTTTTTTGGGGGTTGTCAATTTTAATAAAACCCTTGTTGTCACATTTTTTAAACCCGCCAATGAAGGCCATAGAAAAAACAAATAAAATTTTCAGAAATGCGGGTTTTTGTTAAATTTTTCAAAAACTTTAAAAAGGAAAAAAAAGGACTTAAAAAAATGGTTTTTAAAACCCGTTTGGTTTTCCCCCAAACCTTCCCCCCCCAAAAAAAAGTCTATATATGGAAAAAAAAATTTTGGGGGTTTCAGAATTTTAGCAAGGCCCTAAATATGGTTTTAAACAATTTAAAAAAACTACGCCCAGTTTTGACCTTCCTGAAAAAGCCCCATTTTTAAAACGAGTGCATTTTTGTCAGAATAAATTTTTGGGGAAATTTTTCCCATCCAATTGATTCGGGGATTGTTTTTTGTGAACATTGGGTTTTTTTGGTTTCTAAAAAATTTTG